>JAKEEE010000215.1:0-112085 GCA_021498325.1 Bactrocera minax
ATAACTTTGGCAATAAACATAAATATCAAATGCAGGTTCACTTGTAGAACACAATTGTAGAAGTACTTCAGGAGGCTTCATTTTAAGCGCTCGCCTAGAAAGATGCACATAACTTGAAAAAAACAATGTGCACAGAAAAGCCGTTTTGTTGAATAACTCTTATTATTATTATCATTTTTGGTGCAGTAATATTTCAAGGTTTTGTATGGCGGTAAATATTTATATTTTACAAAATAAATACTTTAATATATTAATTTAATATTTGTTGACAACAGCATATCATAGTTTATTTTATTTTAAAATTGCCGATAAAAATTTCTTCACTGATATTTGATTACCCTCGCAACATGTTGCATTAAAAGAGACTATTTCTGTTAGTATTAAGTCATTTGGTAATAAAAATGCTGTACCTTCCCACAGCGCCAATATAACGAATATTGATGATTTTTCTTAAGCAGATCGACGCAATCATTTCATAACCTAAAGTAAAAGTTAATATGATACAGACTATGATTGCAGTCCATTCAAAATACTTTTGCAACATTTTTTATTTAATAAGAGTTTTGTCTACACCTAAAAATACCTTTCCCCGCCTTTGATCTTGGAAAGTTGTGAGGGTATGAAATGTTGGGTTACACCCACACGTAGACCTTCCTTACTTTCTTTTTATTTTAACATAGACAACTGAAGTATTAATGGTAGTATTAGAATTGAACATCACTAAAGCTCCTCATATGTGGTAATTCTAATATTCTCACGATGGGCTCTTACTTTCATAAACTTTATATAATCATAATAATACCATATGTATATTGGTCTATATGTTATGAGTCTTAATAAAATTGAATAATTTAATGTTTATTAAAGAGTAGCGCAGCTTATTAAATATCTGGAAAATGAATTATCAGAACATATTCATATACGACATACACAAATATATACCTGCTTGGGTAAGTACAATGCGTGCGGTCGTCTACAACAATCTTCATTGTCTTGCAACAAAAGCACTCAATTGCTTTTGTTTCGCGAAGACAGCAAAGTTGACTGCGAGCTCTTATTGAGTACTGCCACTCAGGGTGCTCGGCAGGAAGTGGCACACACATACATAACGTTTTACCACGAACACCTACCTACCAACGCTTCAATATAAGCTCTTATACGTGCGCTAAGGACCTTGCGCTGATGACAGTTTAGACAGCCAGCACACCAACCAAATTTATCCTGACGAAAGCGTATTTTTACTTCGCTGAAACTGAGATCCCATTGTTCTGGTTTCTTGCGAGCTGAAAGCATCCAATATTACAATAAAAGTACTTCTTCATGCCAACAAGCACTGGTTAGCTATGTATATACCGATGTGTGTTTGTATTGCTCAAACCCCAATGTGCTTTTCGTATGCTCACACCGTTACATAATCATCGTGTTCGTAAAATATAAGCAGCCGTATGAATACGAGTCTATCTGCTTCAATTACAATTGCTCAGTTCGCTCTTGGGCGAGTGTACACTTTCAGGGGTTTACTACCGGCAGACCCTTTGGCTTTTATGTCAATATCAACTGACGTCTTCGCATTTATTTATTAAAATAGCACAACCACTCACTAGCAAGCACTTCACTACATAATCCAGTTGCAGGCATTTTAACGGTAACACCTGCAACAGCTTAACAGTTATTTTGATATTTGTACACAAAAATTATTGCTGGTATAAAAATATCACAGCAACAAGGTATTTTTGCTTATTGTGTTTCGCAAATAAAATGAAATGCTTATGTGTATAAATCAAGACAATTGTTTCTTTTGGTCTCTTTGACTCCTTTCGTCAAGGTCCGTGTATGATATTGAAATTCGTATACCCTCGCAATATATGGCAGAAAGTATAATACAATAGTTTTGTTCACTTAAATATTCTTTGTAACATCCGAAACTACACAAACTACATATAGAGTTATATACGAGTTGAGTTCCGGGTGACTGGCAAGCGATTACTAGAGTACACGTGCTCCTTGGCACTATAAAAATGATAACGTTTATGCTAAAAATTACTAGAAATTCGATAGCTCACTAAAGAAGTAGAAGTCAGAAGTTTTGAATTTTAAGATAAAAGTTCATTCGATTCTTTCACTTTACAGCATATAAATCATGTAACAAGAAGAAATCGCAAGAACTTTGCACAATAAGTCCCTCCAAGTCTTGTCACCTCACTTCCAAAAATGGTTGAAATTGGTAGATAACCTTTCAATTCCCAGATATCACATATTCCCAAATACACAATCTCGCTGCTTATGATTGACTTTTTATCGAAAATATCGGTCAACATGTGAGATATATTATCGAAATTCAGAGTGAGTATTTGACTAAGATTAACGTGCCCTTATCCCAAAAATGAGTACTTCCACTAACCTCCATATACCTAATGTAAGAATTTACCCCTAAGATTGCAATCAAATCATCTCCGACATGAAGCAAAAATTAGTAATTAAACTAAGTGAGTATTTAGTAGAGAAACTATATGACCTGTAGTCTAAGTGAATATATGAATCTAAGCCTCTATGATTTTAATCTATTAACATTTTGGTCGAATATTGAATGTTGAATTTTTGCGCGACATTTTCTAAATAAAGTTTTGCCGGCACCTCAAAGTATTTCCCCGCCTTTGATACCTGGAAATTACGAGAGTATAAAATGTTCGGTTACACCCGAGCTTAGCTCTTGTATGCAAATATAATGTTAAGCAGCGAATTTGGTTGAAATTGGTAAATCAGTTTCTAGTTGTGGAAATTAACCCACCATTGGGCAATGCCACGCCCCTTGTATCAATTATACATGTATTTATATGTCCTCCACATCCGCACCGTCGTCAAGTTCGGTTCATATAGCTTTAGAGGTTTGTGAGATATGTACATTAAACCTTTTAAGGGGCGGGGCTACACCACTTTATAAAGATTTTAAACTACTGTTGCCCCACCCTAATGCGATTACATGTAATAAATTACAGGTTTGTGTCTCCTGGAATTTACCTCGGCTCGCCCTCCTGATCATTTTGATATATATAACTCCACATCTATCTCGATTAGTTCTGGGTCTTACAAATAACATTTAGGTATACAAAACTATTATACTCTATTGCAACATGTTGCGAGAGTATAAAAATATCTATTCTTGCCTTAGAATACTAACTTTAGCTAGAATACTGTCAAAGTTTCAAGACTCTTATTAAATCGTTAACGAGTTATAGCTCTCAAAGTGACTATTTTTGTTTACAATTGAAAAAGTGGAATACCGTCTTTACGGATACAACTTTGTTATTTGATAAGAAAAAAGGCCATCGATTCAAAACAATGTATGGATAGGCGTTACGTCAAATCTGACTCAGCACATTCAGATATAATTATGAATTGTATTAAATAATCCTAATTTTATATGAATGTTGAATTTTAACAACAAATATTTTGTTATGAATTTTTGATATTCCATATTACATTAACACTTAGATTTTAGTATTGTAATAACCAGGTGTTGAAACGGGCCATGTACTTAACCGACCTTTTATTCCTCAATCTACATGCAGTTGATTATAGAAGTCCATAATTTAGCAACACGTGTATAGGTAGTTACATTGAGAGAAGAAAGTATTTCTAATGCATTTTTCAGGTAAAAAACACCTGCGCCGCATTTCCTTTGCCTTGTTTGAGCGGCCGCTTATACACGCCATAGATTCATCAATATTTTCGTTTGCCTTCATTTACCGCAAATATAATATGAAGTGTGGAAACTTTTTGTTTTTTAACGATATGCATAAGTGCGTATACTCAAGCATATTGAGCAAAGTGAGGCAATGTTAATTTTTAATACAATTTTCCTAAGTGATTTTCTATGTCGACGAAAGAAAATTACATTCGGTCAACCTTTTTTGGTAGAAGCTAAAGTGTTCGTCGTGCATACTTACCTGCCTACATACTATACCTATTGTTCATACACAATTTCTTCATTTCATTATTTGCTCAACGTACAAGTACATAAATACTCACGCACATAGTCACATGCTTCCGCCATGATTTTGCCTTTAAGTGCAATCGAAAATTTTTTGTATAAAATTCGTTGTCGAGCGTATTTTACCTTTCAAGTTTTACCAACTTGAAGCATATTGCGCCATGCCTCGTGTCTCATGTCATCCCATGTCTCACCTGCTGTGTCAGTCGACATTTTTGCATGTGTGTGCGTATAGCTTTTTCACTTTTAGGCATACAAGGGTAAGTAGGCAATTGTCGACGACATGTTATGTTGCTGTGTGTGTGTTGCTCACTATAAGTTTATTGAATATAAAACAGCAACAAAATAAATATAAAATGCAATAAGAGTGATCGAGTTTAGAAGCCCTATTTTTCGTAAAATTTTAGTTATTTATTTAAATTTTTTTTTATTCACAACCTCACAGTGCACCATTACCGGTAATGTCTTAGAAATTTATTGAATTTATTTGTTCAATAAAGTTACATGAAATATATTTACCAACTTAACATTTCAGTGCACATGAAATTCACTTATCCATCCACTTCCTGACTAACGCCACCGGATGTGCATACTAGGCACATCCAAAAATTATTTGCAACTTTACGCTGCCTTATCAAGTTCTTGCCTACTCAAGCACTACGTGCAGCCAATTGATTGGCAATAAAATGGCAAATGTCTCCGCCATATCCGCTTTCCTTTCGCATTTTTATCAGTTTTATTATGCGCCTACATATCTCTACTTGCAGTTGCTTGAGCTGCAAGCTAATAAAATCAAAAGCATGAAAGCAGCATTGCCAATCGGCAATAAGAGCGGATGTTGGCCCCCCATAAATTGGCTAGTTCCAGGTAATAAAGCGAAAAAGTTATGTTATTTTCGTCACTCATATAACACCATTAATTTTATAAGACATGGCAAGCATAACGTAGTTGGAAAAATGGTTTCAAATGGCTCGGTAAAAAATTTATAAAGGGATTCAAGAAAATTTCTCAAACTTTCCGGATGAAAGCATGTTTAGTAGCCGGCTTAAATAGATATTTTCAGAATTGTCTGCAAATCGGTAACTTCCAACTTTTTAAATTAATTAGCTCATTAGTCAAATCATGAATTATTATAAAATTAAGATCTTAGGCCGTGTATTAAAAGTGATGTAAAAATATTTTTTCGTAATCCTAAGATCTTATCAAACACATATTCAAATTAAGCAACAAACTCTCTGCAGATATTAGGCAGACACTTGTTCTAATTGTTCTTGCTTTAATTTTGACTGATGATTTTGAAAACAATATTTTTTTATGTAACCCTTGCCAATCTGTTGTAATATAAGTAGCATTAAGAAGGTAAATACGCAAACCTTTCACGAGATATTCGTATTGCAAACGAAATCTAATGGAATAATGAAAATATATTTGTTTCTCTTAACATAGAGAAAGGTTAAAGGCACATTTCAGGGCTAGATTTTGTTGAGATATTTCTTTCACGGATATATTGGGTTGTTCGGAAAGTCATTTCGTTTTTTCCCGCCAGAGGACTTAATTACGTTTTTTCGAAACTAACTTCACACTTAAGCCCCATAACCATTATATGTCATGAGAGCTGATATTGCAAGGCTTGTGTGTGAAAAAGTTCTTTTAATTCTACCCAGTAGTTTTTGGTTGGTGCCTTTTTAAATATGGAGAGCAATAAGCAGCATTTTCGTCATATTTTACTTTTTAACTTCAGAAAAGGTAAAAATGCTGTCCAAGCGAGAAAAAAATTGACGGATGTGTATGGAGAAGGCGTGTTAACAGTACGCCAGTGCCAGAACTGGTTTGCAAAATTTCGATCCGGCAATTTTGATGTCGAAGATGCACCACGGTCTGGAAGGCCGGTCGAAGCTGACAAAGATGCGATAAAGGCATTAGTTGATGCAAATCGGCGAATCACCACACGAGAGATCGGTGAGAGGTTAAATTTGTCGAATTCAACTGTTTATGGCCATTTGAAAGGCATGGACTTAACCTCGAAGCTCGATGTGTGGGTGAAAAAACGAAATGACTTTCCGAACAACCCAATAATTTCCGATTTGGGCCTTACCAAAAGCCGGAGAAAGTGTTCAAAAAAAATATTGTGGGACTAAATGTGTAATAGTCGCCTAGGGAACTTTCGAAGACCTTCTAATTGTTTTTTCTTGGTCCGAATTTTTTTAGTTCAGTAGTAACCACTCAGCTTATCTTAATACCATCTCAGTATAATATTTTTCCATAATTTGATACGTTTTGATCTGATGACCGCTGATAATGAGCAAATTTTGTAAATTCAGGTTAACTCTTTGCTTATCATTGACAAATACTTTTATTAAAACATTTCACAGAATTCTGTTAACTCTAGCAATCAGCTCGTCAATCAGCTTGAAATGAGTTTGAACAAATGATTAAACAGTTTAATTTATAAGAATACATAATATCTCGAAGCCCATATTTAGAGGAAATTTTATATATTACAAAATTCTTCAACTATTTGAACCGAACTCGACGAATTCATTTACGTTATTTTAGAATAGTATGAAATAACTAAGTACAAGTATGTGCACTTTCCGAAACCTCCATTTTGAGGCTTATCAGCTTCCCTCCCTGTGTAATACATATTTCAAGCATTATTGAAGACATTGAAGCAAACCGTGACACAAATAGCGTTCTTGGAAAATAGACAGTGTGGTTCAGTAATTGTTATCGGTCCATATCCTCCCAGCACACCTATACCAAATAAGAGAATTTCTGTCCAACCGATTTACTTTAAACCATATATACCGATCCAATTCGAGGTAAATACCTTAATAGAATGGCGTGTGTATGTTTTCTTAAGTATAACGTTGGATAGTAGAAAAAATAACTTAATAAAAGTAAGGTTGAAAGTTTTCTACAATCTGGGCAAAATCTGGGAACAAATAGTTCAACAAAATCTCGACATATGACTAATATTGAAATCGCAAAACCTTTTAATACACGTTTTCGCTTTGCAATTGCCAATTTCTTTTTCTTTGCTTGCACATACTTCAAATCCTACGATACTTGGTATCTTTCTTCTGGTTTGAGGATCTTGTGCGAAATGAGTTTATGTATATAAATATAGAACACCTTCTTAGAGCACCATTGTATTGCTTATTATTCAAGGCTGGGGCAAGGCTGGGGCGAGGTGCTCAACACAAGTCAGTTTGTTGAGGTGCAAAGAAAAATGATGTGAAAGGTAAAATTATGGAATATATGGACTACTGTGGTGTATATATACACACATTCTTCACTCTCAAGTTATTTCTTGAGAAATGCCAGTCCAACTAAAGTGAAAGCATTAAATTAATTAACTGTGATTAATAAAACGCATTTATGAATTACAATATATTATTTGACACATACAAATGACTACAGGAAAGATTTGGGGGGATTATTATAAAAGCATTGGGGAAATCAATTGCGTTTGTCCACAAATTCTGGCAGCAAGCAATAGGCTGTTAGTTAGAATGATGTTATGTACATTTACTGTTACACGGATGCATTGAAATAAATAAATTAATTGCTGACGCAAATTGCAAGGCAGTAGCTAAAGTTTCAGGATATGAATTATAAATTACAACAGCGAGGAGGATGGAGTAAAATGGATCCATATTATGATATATATATCCCCTGACATGTAAAAAATGTTAATCAATTTGTGGAAGAATATGTTTCTAAAAATTTTGTGATTTGGCAGCAAAATTGATGTACTCAGCTCACACCTTCCCTTAGCCCTTACAGAGTGAATATATTGAAATCAAAAACTCCGCTTGATTCTAACGATATTATGCTGTTATATTACGAATATGTAAGATATTCATCGGATACCAATATATACCAATATATAAATTGGGTAAATAACTATATTCGTGGGGTTTTCTTTTCACAATTTATCGCTTATTGAAGAAAAACATATAAATAGTATTATTTAAATATTGCCCATCTGAAGCTGTAACATTTTTCCATATTTCTGGCAATTTTTAGATGCCAACACGAAAGAACTGCGCCAGCTTGGCAGTCAAGAATAAATCGAGCCAACAAGGCAATTTTTGATATCTTGTTCTGATGTGAACCGTACTCCAGTGAGTGCGTTCTGCATCGATCGGAACAAAGGGTAGTCAGAACGGGCAAGGTCTTTGCGATAAGGCTATAAGGCGGATGGGGAAAAACTTCCCAGCAGTGTTTTCCAAATAGTTCCCAATTTTTAACCGGTCGCGAAACATGATGCAATATGACAGGCCGAGCGATCTCATGATGGAAAATAATGGAATGCAATGAATGGAAATACAGAGCATTACCTTGGCGTCATGAATATTTGGCTTTGCCATTGATTTGGTTAGTTTGCCAGGTTTCACATATGATTTTTTGCGTTTAGGGTTGTCTTAATGGATCCATTTTTCATCACCATTCACAATCCGTTGCAAAAACGACTAACGACTTCTTTTTGTAGTGTTGAAACAGCATTTCTGGTTTACAAAATCGTCTCTCAACGTCATTTGGCTTCAATTCATATAGCATCCAATGTTTGATAATCAAAGCGTAACAATAATATGTAGGTTCAACGAAAATCTTACATGAAGACTCGATTGTGGTCAGCCGTGTTGCAGGATGTGTTAATATGTTGTTTATTCAGTCCATCGTGAACATAGATCTGTATAGTCGCGCCTTTAGAATAGCTTATATATGTGTAGGGGAGCATAAATTGACAGGGTATTGTTTGCTTCATGCGATTTGCTACATTGAGTGCTCTCAAAGACAGCCCTGATTCGGACACAATTAAATGGTTTTCTTGTGTGCACATGTCGCTATGGGCATATCAAATGTTAACGGTATAGCCTCTCACGAATCAAACATCTAACGGCAACACAAAATCAACCTCTCTCCACCCGCCTTCCGAGTTAAATGGATTGATTATGTGGCGCATTGAGACCAACAAAGTGTTGTGCTCCATGAAGCGACTAGGTTGTGAATTTATTAACTGTAAAGAATTGAAGAAAATAATTGCTTAGGTTGAAACGAACTGAAATGCAACCTCTTAGTTGTACGAAAGTCAAAGGCAAGATTCTTCAAAACATCGGCGATTTTTTAACAAAGAGAAGAAAGGCACGAAAAAGATTTGAAAAATCTAGATTGAACTTGCACAACCAAATCGAGTATAATTTGACAAAAGAATCCCAGAATAATTATAAGAAATATTGACTGTAGAACAAACAGACAGACAGCCAGACCAAACAAACAGAGATGTCTGAAGTCCCAAATATATAACATTGTTATTTGAAGCTGGTCATGCTTTTGGGTATATTACTAACTCACAAACCTATCGAAAAATCTGATAAAATTTTGATTTGAATGCCTTTATAGAAAATCTTTATAGAAAATGGTTTGAAAATGGGTTAGGATATGGGACCATAACTGTGCCTAATACCATTAAGCAGCAAGAAAGGTAAAAGAATGAAAAGATAGTAAATATGAGAGCAGATTTTCGACAGTCCTCGCTGAGGTGGAATCAGGAGCAATTTTACTTTAAAGAGTGAAAGCGATCTAGAATTTTAATATATATAGATAATAATATATATATATATTTTATATATATATATATATATAGAACATCAACATTCATTATTCGATGAAATTGTGATTGGATTGTAACCGCAAATGTCTTGCTTTAGGTTTGAATCGCTCCTACTCTTGTGGCTAGTATTGTTGACCACTAAAAGCCAGTGAATTGAGTTGCTATTTCTAGACGAATAAAATAAGGTCAACTGCTGAGAGGAGGATTCTTTCCATGAACTTGACATCGTTTTAATTTAATTACTCAGTTCCACTAAAACTTGGAATTTCTTAAATTTAGATTAGACCTTATAGCAACTCTAATACATGAACACTTATTTTTGAGAGCATTAGTTTTAAACAACTTTTACTGAAAACTGTTAAATGATATTAAATAATTCTTCGAAGCAAACGAACAAGTAGTTGGTTGCCTGTTAGAACTATATGTAAGTAACTAAGTAACTAAGTAGTAGTAACTATAAACAAGTAAGTATTGTAACTCCTACAAAATGACATTGTATAGAGCAACCTATTTTTTTTTTATACTGAATCGCCCTCTATGAATGCTATGAGTGTCTCTCACTTATGAATGTGGTTACGACTTCAGTACAACGGTCGTTGTCATGCTCCAACTATTTATGCTGACGGGGTGTCATATACTCAGTCGTACTTAACAAAGCAGTAAATATAATAGTGCCAAGTATTACTTATTCGCAAATGGACGATACACTGACGCTGATGAAATTACATCCGTTTTATTACAATGCCTTTAGTGTATATTCGCACACATACATACATAGATATATACATAAGAATATGTACATATATATGGAGCATATAACTCAACATTCATTCTCTGCGGTGAGTCAATACAACTGCTCGAAAGAGACTTACTTACTGCTATCAAATACTAAAAGCCATTTTCTGCTCGTAATCCTCATATAATTAAAATTTACTGCAATCTTAATTGTGCCACATCGAGGAGACTTCTATTGTGAGCTCACTAAAGCAGAAATAAATGGCGCGTTAATAAAAGCGCTCCAGATTTAGCGACCTTGAGGCCCAACTATTAACAACAAGTGTCTGATTGTTTTCTTATTTCTTTCAGTCTATATACTATATAATACAATATTTATTCGTGTCATATATAAAAACGCATATAAATAAATATAAAATATAGCTATTTCTTCATATTCCTTTTAACGTTAATGTGAACCGAAATGAAATAAAATTTTTACCAGAGTATAAATGTAGGTTTCCATAACGATTACCTCAGATCAGTATAATCAATACTTCAAAATATTCAGTTTATCAAAATTATGAGCCGTTGCCGATCTGATCATGTCTTACTGAAACCTGGTACACGTGTTCCTTAGCAGTTTTGAAATGTCGGAATATAATTTGAAGGCACGAATATAGTTATTGTCCCAATATATTAACAGCCAGCAGTTAGGTTTAAGAAATTGTTTCAACGGTTAGAGGAAATTTTTTAAAAGCTTGATAGAGAATATATGTTGATCATATTCCTCTCCAATTACACATTATAATATGTTTTTGAATAAATTCAAGCTGAGCTAGCAATCCTGCTAATGTTGAAAAAAATCCATTCAATATATTAATATTATTTTTAATTTGCCATAAATAATATAGTACACTGCACACCTGGTGATAAAAACTAATGAAATACTTTTCAATTTAATGATCAAATCAACGATGAGAACATGCGCACATGCAGCTTTTTCAGAACATTATGCAAGACACAACTACTATCACAGCTTAAAGATTCCCTTAAGGTGTATTGTCGGCTTAAATGTCAACGCTACCCTACCAATAACACAATTTCACCAGAATCTGTTGAAGGGAAGGGTTTTGTAAAAATGATTTCATAATATCAAAGCAATGCACTTCCTTTGTTCTTGACCCTAATTAACGAAAATTCCTCACCATACTGAACTGAAATGCAGCAATTACCACAAAATCTTATTTATTTTATTTATTACAACACTTTTATTTGTAAGTCAACAACAACGGTTTTACTTAAATCAATATCATCGAAAATCACAACTTTAATGACTCACTACCGTTACGTGTATATGAAACATGTCAGGGACTACGAAAGCAATTGTTACTTGAAATCGACTGCTGTCCAGCATGTGTGCAGCATTTTGATATCGGTGCCAGTATTTATCGTCCACAAACTAAGAATGTTTATGACTTTATTAAGTATTTCACAAATTGCTATTTGTTTTCTTTACTCTGGAACTCGCAAGATTTGTAGCGTTTGTTTTGCACTGTCGCAGCAATATGTTGCAGCGAGGCAACTAAGTTTGGCTCCTTTATTCTGGATGTCAAGAATAGTTGTGTTTGTACGCCAACCAAAGAATCTTGTGATTAACATTTAATAAAAGCTTTGGAACTTGACAAATGATTTACGAGTACTTTCACGTAGGCAATGCTTTGCATAGTGTTTGTGTAGCAATACAATTCACTTTATTGGGGTTTGCTTTAAGCATGTGGGTGACAAATAATATATGTTGTAATATTTGTATATTACATATTACACGTGTAAAGCATATATATATACTATATATATGTATATAACTATACGCTATACACACTAACTAATATATATATATAGTTAGCGTTAGTGTTAGCGTTAGTGAGTACTTGTACGGCGCATGCACGAGCTGGTACGGAAAGTGAAATGGCTTGACACCGTGCTCTAAGTCCAAACGCGAAGTAGAAAGCGCGTACTGATAAGCGGGCAAAAGTCACTCTCAACGATAAGGGTGTCATATGAAGTTGGGTCAGCAGTCAGCAGACGATCAAGAGGCAAGCGGAAAAGGCTCCAGCAACGAACCTGCCAGCAGAATTGCAGGCGGCGGCAGCGGGAGGAGCGTTGAGGAAAGAGTTTGCAACAGCGCAATTTACTTGGCCATTCTCACAAGACGCAGGAACTGAGAAAGCACAAATCGGGTGTAAATTCTACAAAATAGCTTGAGGGGAGTGTGCGGATAGCTCATTAAAGTGGTATAACCGCTTTCATAAGTATTTTTGTGAAATTTGAAATATGTTTAACATATTTTGGATATATTTTTCTATTATGAATGACGTAAGATGCAAATGACTGTCAAAAATAAAAATGCAGTCAGCAAATAAATTTAAAGTTAAAGTGGAAAAACCAACGTGGGTTTCAACCGATCCACGTGCACCTCTACTGTAGAAACTAAAGAATTTTATGAAAAATGTTCTTATGTTAGAAGACTTTGTATGGCTTGAAGTTTTAAGTCGTTCGTAATGGCTGTTGGAAGCAATTTATTTCATTTATATTGTCTCACACGGTATACCCAACTCATAAAGGTTCAGCGACCGTTGCTGCTCTGACAAGTGCAGTGCAGTGACCGTTAAAGAAATATATAATCCATATCAAATGATTTTTCAAGGTACTATTTTGTAAACTGTTTACATAAATCATGTGATTACTCGATAAAAATTTATATATATACAAATATATAAATATGTGGCATATATTTTGGCACTAAACCTTAAGGATCACAGTGGCCTGGTCTTTTAGTGAGGTTTTAGATGAGTAAGGTTAGTGAGGTTCAGAAAATAATGGGAATGTTTTTCGACAGTGTTCTTCGACTTTAATGGCATAGTGCATTACGAATTCTAGCCTCAAAGTCAAATGGTCATTAAGGAGTACTACCTACAAGTTCAACGCCGTTTGCGTGAAGCAATCCGGAAAAATCCTGGAAATCCGGAAAAACATGTATACACTGAAAAAGAAATGAAAATCAACAAGTTTTCTAAAGTCACGAAGAGATTCAGTTAATAAAATTTATGCCAGTGGAAACTCATATTATATAAGTAAGCACCTAAACTTATGATATTGAGTGTTTTATAGGAATAAGTATGTAATATTTAAAATCTATTTAGAGATTTTTGAAGAAGATTGTTAGGCTTATAAATATTAATATGTTTATAATGTGTCTACTGGTGGGAGAAGAACATGAAACTCATAACAGGTAAATCAACTAATAAGCTGACGACATACTTAAGGCTGTCTGCGTACCTTCTAACGATAAAATATAACTCGAAAATTTATTATGTTTATCCCTTCATAATTGACTGCAGACCAATAGGTAATATTTTCTTATTATAAGAAAGCTGGAGCTCAAATCAGCTCGCAAATGCTCTTAAATGCATAAGTTATTATTTTGAGCCAATAGTGTGTAAGGTTGTAAAGCCAATCGGAAATTGATTTAATTGTTCACACGCATATTGAAGTATATCTCTAATAGTTCAATAATTACAAAATGATTGCATTTATTAAATAATTAGTCTTGTTCCTTCTATTAACTCTCCTCTACTTCGTCTTCTTTATACCTTCCTCACTACAACAAATTTTGGCGCTATAAATACTATAAGTGCTACTGACTAGATTCCTATTTGCCTGTGCAACAATTCTGTTCAGACTTCAATTACGGAGCTGGTTATGTCCGTTACTAGCAACTGAACATGCTTTGCTTCTCTTACCTTCTGCGAAATTTTGCAATACCATTAATTTCCGTTTAAAGTTTAGTTGAAAGGAAACAGTTATAAGATAATCTATAATAGTAAAGAATCAACATGTATTCGTGCACTTATGGAAATCCTGCTTTTGTTGCATTGTTCGGTAGCACCAGTTGTAAATATTGGAGAGTGTGTAGCAGGCAAAATGGTAATGAGTTTAATTGAAATCAGTTTTCCTTATACGATTAGTGGGCATAGCAATACCTTAGAAATCTTAACTGGTGTGTTCCAATATGATGGCAGGAGAAAAAGGTGATTTCCGATGTATTTATCTATTTCGATTTGGTTTGAGGAGTAACCGTTGCAATGTTACTCAAAGAGAATAGCATTACTTGAAATTATTAAGTTTTCATTTCCAGTTAAATCAGATTTATATTATATTGGATATTCCTAAACCTTTGTATTTGTAGTTTGCTTACTGCATTTATTACTTATTGGACATCATCCTCCGCATGAAACAGAAATTAATTGCAAAAACAAAGTGCAACATTGTTTAATTAGACCGCGTTCATACACTAAAACTTTTGTTGCCCAAACTCGTAGTTAGTTTGTGAAGGGACCACGGGAAAAGACGAAGGGCACCGAGTTGTTCGTGCTCGGGCAACACGCTATGTGTTCTTGTTCGTAACAGTTCGCTGTTCGGAATGTGGAAAATTGCGCGGCAACTCCAGTCGCCCTTTGAAATCAATGGGCGAAACCAAATTAGAACTTCCTGATAATGAGCTACAAAAGTTTCCGTGTATAAACTTAGTTTAACAACTTAACTGTTTACAATAAATAATTGGAAGTTTTGGAAATGTCTTTGTAGCAGAGGACGCCTAAAATAGAGAACGTTCAATTGCGTAGCAGCCAGCGGGATGTCAAAGTCTAACAAAATAGTATGAGTGTTTTCACCACATCCAGCTCGATAGGAGGGAAAGTGGACCAGTTTAAAAATCGGCTTAGCATGAACCTAAATTCAGCGTTCTCTGTTTATAGAGAGAATGAATTATATTCAACAAAACTCCATCCAAAAACATCTCCACTGAAATATTTTTCGCACGAAACTGCGCTCCGATTTTCAAACAATACAATAAGTATATAGGGACCTCGAAATGCATGCAGTATCGTAAAATCGTGCTTACATTAGGTATCTACATTTACCAACAAAATTGTTTAATTTTGTAATCTTCTTGCATTCAATGCACCGCACCACCCGCAGATAAGATAAGAGACAAAAACTTCGCATCTAAGAGCAATCTTCTAAGTGTAGAAAGAGTAAATTTCGCATATAGGATTAAGAACTAAATGCGAGCGGTATGAAGGAATTTACGTCCAGCGTGTACTATAGAATCTGACCAGATAGTATAAATTTCCTCTTTTGATCAATGAAAGAGTAGCTCGGATTAAGCGCTTTCTCATATTATAAGGCAAAATATCGAATAAGGAATTTAACACAATCAAATAATTAAAATTCATTTAAGTAATGAGAACTAATAGCGACGGATTAAATTTTTTATATAATTTAAATGTACATACTCGTGTGGACATGCCTTAACAAAGATCCGAATAAAAATAAGTTTTTTTTATAACATAAAGTGACTTACAAGACTATAAAAGTGATGTGGGAAAGCTTTTAACTTGGTTTAAGTGCTACGATCTCAAGAGTATTAAACGCACCACTTCCATTCCACACACACAATACACTCTCTTCATCGTCGTCTGGAACTTTCAAACAAAGTTTCTTATCACGCCTTATATGCTATTGTGCCATCTTGGCGCTTTCGCCACACCAACTTTGTTACATAATTTTCCACTTTCTTCGCTCGGTGTTCGAGTGGTTTGATATTTGAGTTTAAACTCAATTTGAAGTCCATTAAAAATTTCGCTACGCTTTTATTCATTGTCAGTATATACATCGGTGGATATTTGTTTTTGTACGAATGAAAGTAGGAGTGGATTGGTTCCAACAAGCAAAAATGGACTATTCTACATTCACTTCCACTCGGATGAGATTGGTTAGATTTGATTAGTCTCTTTATAAGTTATAAGGCTCCATACCTACTCGGGTGAAATTTATCTCTTCATAGAGCATACCCGACACAGACTCGACACATTTTTCGCAGCCAAATGTGTGCAGCAGCTAGTATAGCCAAAGTTTGCTTGGTTTTCAAAGGTTTTCCATAATTTTACACTCTCACAACATGTTAAATGTTACGCAGAGTATTATATAGTCGAGATCGATGTAGAGTTGAAAAAAATGATTAGGATGGTGAGACGAAGTTATAATTGTTTTTTTACGTCCTTTCGACAGTGTGGAGAGAATTCGACAGAATGGAGACCTCTCTCTCCGATTCTCTCTCCGCTCATCGAAAAAATACAAAGAGTTGTAATGTAGTCACAAATCATGATACAAAACATAAATTTGGTAGAGAGCGTCTCAATTGGGTAGCCCATATATGGGTTGTGAACTTTTTGAAAGTGCGCACGACCCCCTAATAGATTTAATGTACATAGCTGATAAACTACTTAAGCTCTACCAACCAAACTTAGTTGAAACATTTCATTTTCACATTTATTGATACAGTGGGAAAATGATGAATTTATATTAAACAAACGCCTACCAAAAATGCGAAAATTCCCTAAAGAAACAAGTCTGAAGCATTAACTTTTACGGGGAAGGTAGTGAAGTACGTATGCATGTGAATTGATATTAAAAGTAGACAATGCGCGTGGCTCCGTAACTATACCACCAGTTATCTAATAACTAACCCACGAATGCATCAAATATCAGTGAAGATATGAGAACTGAATAAATAGTGTTTTAGGTGTGACAACTCTTATAAAAAAATTCATCTGATTCTCAGCAGCATATAAATTAGGCAGGAATGAAAATATCGGAATAAAACTTTGCCACCTCACTTTCAAATTGGTCGAAATCAGAATGTACTTTTCTAGCCCCTATATCCTCAATACATAGACCTCAGTACCTATGACCGACTTTATACCGAAGATAGCAGTAAATCAAACCATTTGGTCAAAGATCTCAATCATTTTCATATGGTATAAGGAGGTGCTAAAAAGACTTGTTCTTAACAAGTTTGGTAGATATGGCTATTTCGAATTGTGCGATATCTTTGAGTAAGTTCGAAGCCATAGTCACTTTAAAAAAAAATTTTTTAACTTCTAATGCTACTCACTACTGTGATACCCTGTACCAAATTACAGTTTTGTAACATAAATGGGAGCTTAGTTGTAGCATGTCAACGTGTCAACGCTCCGATAACGTCCATTAGCAACCCTTTAGTTTAGTCTAAGTTTCCTTAGGACACCATCAACTCAAATTATCACAAAACTATTAGCAAAGCTATAAAGCATTCTAGTCATGGACTTAACTCGGGTATTTTGAAAAATGATCGTGTGGAGGAGTTGACAAACAAATGGGCAGGTGCATACAGTTCCCTCATCCGTATTGGTGTAATCTAAAGTGGCTACATATATATGGGAGATCAGAACTTCCTGCGCTTGGTGAATATACTACCCTCAAATGTCATCATTATGGCCTAGTTAACAACGAATGAGACGCAAGTTACATTATGCATACATTTATTTAAATATATGAGATCAAACCACATTATTAACTGTGTAAACAACTGAGCGCCGAGGCATTATTTTCAAGCTATTGTTGGTAACATTTTAGCTTACACACTCATTTAAATACAAGCGAGTGTGTCGTATAAAATATGCGTGACTATCTCGAGATCAGTATGTTATGCGACACAGTGGTATCATGTGACCTATATCACTTTGCTTGGTCACTTTTATACCCATCCCTCTTTGTTGTTTTTATGTTATTATATTTCTATAGAGTTTGACCATTTGTATGCTACATCTACTTCTGCAATTCTATGCAGGGTTATTAGTGTATCATACACAGTTGATGTAGCTTTTCGCCTATTTGTCTGGCTGCATGTTTTTATCCTCAATACACTGTTGCATTTAGCAAGTTGGCCGGCTCCATGAGGGTTGTGCAAGGGTCGACAAGTATACTTAGCTTGCTGGCGAAAGTATGAGCATAAAATGCTTTAATTTTTAACCCTCCAAGTGGAAAGTCATAAAAAAGGATTTTTGAGTAAATAAAAGTGTGCCAATTTGAAGCACATTATATAAATATGCAGTAAATGCTAGAACGAAGAAATTTTAACTAAAATTGTTACTAAAACAATTGCTTGCATTTTTTTTTAGTCATGCTGTAGATATATATTTAAGTAATTCAAAAGTAAAACAAAATTTGTAATTTTAAGGGCAAGCAAATTAGCCATTCTGAAGTATAGTACTTTTTAATGCATTATGGATAGCTTATCATTTATGAGGCTACATTTTATGTCAACTATCTTTAATTAGTTTCCGAACTGGTGCTTACGCAAATGGAATAAAATGTTTAAATGTGAAATCGCGCCCTCATTAGAACCATAGCAAGCCATGGTTTCATTGAAATTTTAGTGAAATAAATTCCTGCTTTTTTTTTAAGTAAATAAAATTAAGTAAAGTAAATTAGCTCGTATTATTACGAATATTATATTAATATTCTACAGCTACTAGGCGACTTTAAATCATCTTATAAATTCGCCAAGTATTATATTATGAATATAATGAAACAAATGGATTTACTTTGACAACAATCCCTGAAGGAAATTCTATAAATCGTAAAGGAAAACATAGTATATAGAATTAGTTTAAATTTTTAGATGATTAGATTTTTGAAATAATTATTAGAATAGGAAACTCTCCCGTAAGGCAACAACTAAGAGCATAATTGATGTAGCACTATATTTTATTATGAAACATAAGCTATCTGCAATTCGCCAAGCGTTAGAGACTAATGAATCGATAGACTATATCTACACTCAAACAGACTTGTGGTACAACCTTGGACTAACATTTCCTTCAAATAACATTTCGAATTTAGCGCAGCACCCTTGCCTCCCGTTTTATATTATTGTAATAATTCTCTTTAATATTGTTTAAGTTTTTAAATCAAGAAAACATGTTAGAATTTACAAAAAGTTATATTATTTCTCTTTACAGCTATTTTTAATGGCTTGTCTAAAATCTGTAAAGTGAAACTTGGCAGCACTGAAGAAGTCGTTTATACCACTTTAATGAATTTTCCGCTTACTCTCTTGTAGCGAATTCTACTCGCCAATTATTTCAGTTATGCACTCAAGCCAAAGTAGCGCCAGTTGGCAGCATTTATTCTAAATTTTATAATTATCATTAAATTATATAATACACCACCTTGTTCTGTGCCTTTCAATGTATGGAGAGTTACTATATGCTGTCAGAAGATATTTGGTTTGTTCTCATTCGCGTTAGACCAATCGCTGACTACTTGTAGCTAATTATTCTTTACTCAGTATGGATGAGGTTTCGTACGATGTAATGTGTTGATGTGACTGATAATTCTGGAAATAAAGTTAATACTCTCACTAAATATTTAATCACAGCAAATATTTAGTGTAGTTTGCAGATCCATTAACTCGTTGCATGGTTATACTACTAGATGTCGCTAATAATTTGTTTGTCGGGAGGTAACGAATTTTTTTTTTTAATTATCATAAATAAGCAGAACTATTAACGAAGTAGTTTAATCTACATATTCTTGACCAAAAAAATTAATTTTGTATCTATTTCAGGTTATCGAAAATGTATATAAGGAGAAACTGAGAGAGAGTCGTAATAATGCTCGTCTGTTTTGATATTTAACTAACTTTAAAAAATTATTTAAGAGTATATTTATAAAATATATATGTATGTATATATGAAAAGTATATTTTATAAATATTTATAAATTATTTATTTATGTAACAATTTATATAATAAATTTTGATATTTTTTAAAGCTCTCTAAAATCCGTAATTAACTGCCATCATTTAGCTATCAACTTTAAAAAGCCTACTGCAGAATAAATTTATGAGATGACGTACAGAAAAGATAGGGCAAATCAGTTATTCCTACTTGCAACAAATTTTAGTTGGTTTCGAAATGCGTTACAGATGCACAATTTCTGGTAGATTTTAAATAATAAAGTGCTTAAAGTTCGCAATCGATATGAAATTGTATTAAATATTAATTATTTCTTATTTTGACTTTATATAACAACTAAAGAAGAATAAAACTCTCCACCGAATTTGAGCGACACTGAGTTGCTGAATTTAGCTGCGAATGTCTGAAAAATTATTTGAGTAAACACTTTGTCAATTGAATATTATGAGAATTGATAGCTTGCAAGCAAGAATACTTAACAAAAATGCAGTGGTTTTGATTCTGAGAAGCAAGGTTCCCATGTTAGCATTGTTTTGAGGGCAACAATTGTGGCAACATGGTTGCAGTTCTCAACATAGTCGAGATGAACATTTATTCATTATTTTGAAACATTCAATCGACCATGCAACTTCTTCTTCAATGTGGGAACTTCTTCCACATAACTAAAATGGCCGGCTGCAAAATGTTGTACAAAGCCACCTCATATGTTTATATATCTTTTTATTGTCTCTAATCGGATCTTTATTATACAGAAAAAACAATCAAAAGCGTGTGCACACTTATATATCAGCTTGAAAATTCGTAAAAAAAAAACTTCAAAATAGCTTAAATTGTTTTTACTTACGAAATTGAAAGCACTCGAAGTTAATTTGTGGCTTATAATTCTGTAAAATGTTTGTGTAAAGCTTTTCCACCAACACAAAACAACGTCTGATTGCATTAAAGATGATTTGATGTTTATGAGGTAAAAAAAAAAATGTTGCGAACCAAACAAAAAAACACCAAAGTGAAAGAAACTGAGAAATAAACAAATTGACAAATCGTGTATTAGCAAAAAAAACAAAACAAAAAAAGGAGCAGTCGCAAGAGATTTGTGGGAAAACACTTTTAAACAAGTAAGGAAGAGCTAAGTTTAGGTGCAGCCAAACATTTTATACTCTTACAATTTATCTAATCTTATTATAATGACCCACAATATGACCGATTTATTTGGCATAAAGTTCACTAGAATATTTCATGGACCGGTCTCATCTCTTTTCGCCAAAATGTACAGTATCCAAGATAATGCAATAGGTTCACTTAATTTTGTTACAATATCTTACATATTGGCCGACATCATATATATAGGCTATATATATATAGTCCACCGAAGGTTTGAAAATTATATTTATATGTTGGATATGGAAAATATTGACCCAATTTTAACCATATTAATACGAGGAAACATCATTTTCAAAAAAAAGACGCTCCCTGAAATTCATTAAGATATCTTACATATTAACTGATATATACGGTGTAAAGTCAACCGGAGGTTCGAAAATTTTTTAATAGGTATATGGGATTATGAAAAGTGTTGACCCGATTTTAGCTATTTTTTATACAAGGGGACATTATCATCAGAAAATTATTGTCTTTGATTTCCAATTATCTTATAGATTGACCGACATTCATAAAAAGTCAGTCCAAGTCACTGAGGTCCACATATTCGGTATCTGTTGACTTGAAAAGTTGTATTCCGATTTCGGCAATTGTTAGATACGAGACGAAACAACTTGAAGGCCCTCTGCTACAATTTGAAGAACTTTGTTAACAATTTTTATACCGATATCTTAATTGGTGTTTGATTTATATTCTGCAAAGTTAAAGAATTAGAGGGAATTTAAAATTGAGATATATTCGAAGTAGGCGTGGTTGTATCCGATTTCGCTCATTTTCTTAGCATATGAGGAATTACTAAAAATACTTTTTCTGAGTTGGATTTGTTGGTAGTTCTTTACTGATTTTTGAGATATTTACATAAAACCTTTAAATAAGTTTTTGACTGCAAATGCCTCTTACTACCGTGACTACGTATACCAAATTACAGGCCTCTGTCTTAATTTGTTATACCACTTTATAGGTTTTCGCTTAACGGTATTTTGTGTGCGTGACAATGTTTCGATTCCGTCCATCTGTAACATCAGCCACCTCATGCACGGACTTGCACGGACACACACTTGTACGGACGGACGGACATACCGACAATCCCCGGAATTCAACTCGTCTCGTCATCCTGTTCATTTATATATATATATATGGTTGTTCGGAAAGTCATTTCGTTTTTTTTGGGGAACATGAAAGACAGTTTTCGTATAATGCCATTCAAATGGCCATAAACAGTTGAATTCGACAAATTTAACCTCTCACCGATCTCTCGTGTGGTGATTCGCCGATTTGCATCAACTAATGCCTTTATCGCATCTTTGTCAGCTTCGACCGGCCTTCCAGACCGTGGTGCATCTTCGACATCAAAATTGCCGGATCGAAATTTTGCAAACCAGTTCTGGCACTGGCGTACTGTTAACACGCCTTCTCCATACACATCCGTCAATTTTTTTCTCGCTTGGACAGCATTTTTACCTTTTCTGAAGTTAAAAAGTAAAATATGACGAAAATGCTGCTTATTGCTCTCCATATTTAAAAAGGCACCAACCAAAAACTACTGGGTAGAATTAATAGAACTTTTTCACACACAAGCCTTGCAATATCAGCTCTCATGACATATAATGATTATGGGGCTTAAGTGTGAAGTTAGTTTCGAAAAAACGTAATTAAGTCCTCTGGCGGGAAAAAACGAAATGACTTTCCGAACAACCCAATACATATATATGTCTATAGCTATCTCGATTAGTTTTAAGCATTACAAGCAACCGTTGGGTGAACAAAACTGTTACACTCTGTTGCAACATGTTGCGAGAGTATAAAAATGTAGAAAACAGCAAAATTGAAAATAGGCAAGCACTTCAGTCTGATCAAGACTAATTGGGCGGCGAGAAAGTTTTTATGAAGACTATTTTTTTGTCTCCAGGCGCATTTAAAGGAACTAGGTACATATATATATGTGATATATTGCACATAAGCGAGGCCGAGGTGAAGTAGCATGGGTATTTACTGTTAGTGGCACGTGTGTATGTTCAATAATATTTATTCAGGGTGCGCGTGTACCGTTATATACAAAACTTTAATGCTGTTGCGTACATCCATATATGGCCAGAAAACATTGCGGTGCCCACACAGCAAAGAGTCTGAAGGACAAACAAGTATATCCATCAGCTTTAAATTGGCTACATCCATATTCTGAATATGGTCATTGAATCAGCGGAAGTGTCACTGATTGAGATCTAAGACTCTTTCCGGTAATCAATGCGAGTACAGTTTGGACGGTAACATTTAATGATGCAGTGATGTAGTTGAAGCGTTAAACCCTTCCAATCCTGCTAAGTACAACTTTCAAATAGTATTTATTTGTGATTTCAACTTCGGCTATTTTAAAGTTAAACCATACGCTTCTACAACTGACATAATTTGCTAAATTAAATATCTGTGGTTGGTATGAATATGTCTCTTTTGTGTTTCTTGTAAAATCACATATGGTATTGGTGATGAAAAGTGGATCACTTACGTGAACGTCAAGAGAAGCCAAGGTTGACGGTCAAAAAGATTTTACTACTGATGAACTGATTCTTCATGGCAAACTCCTATTTCGGACTTGTACTGCCAATAATTGTATTATCTGAAGCAAGCAGTCGCCCAAAAGCGGTCAGCTTTGGCTAAGAGGAGAGGAATTGTGTTCCATCGGGATAATGTCGGGTCACACACATCGATATTGACGCGCTTAGATTTGGATTGGAGGTTCTTATGCACCCACCTTATAGTCTAGGGTTGGTACCAAGTGTTTGTTACCTGTTTCTGTCTACAGTGAATGATTTTGCTGGTGAAAAATTCGCCTCAAATTTACTGTTTTTACCAATGCACACCAGGAGAGATTTATCTATGGGGTTCTATGAGAGTGGCATTATGAAATCACACTCAATGGCGACAAGTTATCGATCAAAACGGTACATAGATTGTTTATTCTGACTATTATAAATAAAACCCTTAACTTAATGCAATAATATATATAATAGTATTTCCTTTAACCCTGTTGGAGCAATAATAATGAATTTTGTTTTACTGGCTCTTATATATGAAATCGGTCGGTCAACGATTATGATGTAATTAATTTTCGCACTTGTAATTAAGCCAAAACTATTCTCACCAATGCACAGCTCTTGAAAGGATGGCTTCTATAAAATGCCTTCTCTTCACATCGTTTCAAAGTGTACTAGATGATCGAATTGCTACTATTGACGAGAATACTCTCTTTTTCGCCTCCCAAGGTCGCCATAAAAGGAAGATACAATTTTATATGTTAATTTTCCATTGCGTTAGCTGGTATATATACTTTGTGTGCCCCGAAGAAGCGAATATTAACCAATATAATTGCTGACTTATACAATATGACACAATTTACAACGTTTAGGCATATGATTTGTTGGAAAATTAGCTTCAGTTAACTTAAACATAGTAAAAAATGCAAAAGGTAACTTTTATTTCCTGGCACAGACCCACTTACAGTTCACCTTCTTTCATATACTTCTACCCTTATTATCTTCTATAATGTTTACTCTTGCTTTTTGCTCTCTCTTTCGGTGGGAATGTTAAAATGCCTTAATGTAGTTTCGATCACGTCTTTTGGATTGAATTATAAATGGCTACAAATTACTGTAGTGAAACGACGGACGAATTTCCTGCTACTCCCTGCTACAAAAGTGTTGGTAATAAGTTTGAGCAGAAATAAATGTGAAGAGGAATTGAGGAATGAAGAAGAATAAGGCAAGTCAATAGCAGAATACTGGAAAAATCCTCTACCTTCAAAAAGGCGGGTAAGAAATATTTTGAAGCCTTTGATGATTGCTTGTAAATATGTGTTAGATGTATGCATTATTTATTTGCATTTTATTATGGGCTTGTTTCTAATAAATGCGCACAAATAATGGCAATTTCAGGTAAAATAAAATATATTCACAACTTTATGGTTGCTATTACTCTGCTTAGCAGGAAAGAGGGCAAGCAAATTTATTTACATCTCAAATCGTTCGTCTTTTATTTCAAGATTGCACATTTATTGCTATAAGCTAATAGAAAGGCGGCCGTAGTAATTAAAATTTTTATAGTATTTCTATTGGCCTTTATAAAAGGGTCTTTTGAAGCTTTGATTTGTAAATTTCTTTTTTAAACACGACCACTTTTGTACGTGCAAAATATTTTTGATATTTTTTATGCCTTGATATCTTGTTTTGTGAAATAAGTTGAAGAAGAAAGTGGAAACGTGGTTTAGACATATTTAATGTTGAGCACCCGAATTGTAGCAGTTGTACTTTAACAACTTTTATTACTCTTTAGTAAAAAAGTATGTGAGTTTGTAGAACATTATACGAAGGATATCATAAGAAGTGGAAGAAATTTATTTGAAACGTAATTTGTGTCAAACCAAAAACCGCAACAGTGGCTCGACTTAAAATTCTACAACACTAACTAACGGGCCTCCTCTAATACAACTAGGCAACCATATATTTGCTAAACTAAAGCACAAAATATATAAGTACATACAATTTCCACAGTCTGGTTTGTTTGCTAATGCTAATCCAATTATCATAGTGTTGACAATTGCTCCACCCATACATTATAATCCTATTTTGAAACATTGTATGTTGCTTCAACATCAGATGTCATCACCACCTGACAACCACAAATCTTTCTCGGCTACCGTTATGCCAACGAAAAAGGAAAAGATAACTTTCCACCCTTCTTGGTTATGACTATGAGCGTAGCTTTGCTACTTTTTATTTACATACATTTGGGTTATATGTGATATATAAGCTTTTGTTGTGGCTTAACGCTATTGTCTTAGCACATGCTAAGTTCAGCTGCTTAGCTAAGAAATTCAAAAAGTTACAACAACAAGGAGCCAATTACACAAACCATCATCGCAACGCATCAACAATCAGGTGACACATCTATATATATATACATGCATACGTCTGTGTATAGATATAAAATCTATTTATTGTATTTATATATTTTATATATTCCGGTGGTAAACTATGACGTAGTTATGCAGACATACATATATAAGACCACATAACATAATAAAACAAAGGAAAATAGCAAAGATAGTAAAAGTTTAAATATGAAGCTTCATAAAGTTCGCCGAAGCTTACTACACACACGTTCAGCCAACCCATGCTGCTTCTACTTCATCCCATTTTTCACCTTCTTTCCGGTACAGCGGTTACCTGAAACCCTTGTTCCATTTACTCTACGCCTTTTGTTCGCCTTGTGTAGAAGTACGAATATTCCTTAATTTTTCTGGGAGATAATTTGGTTTCTATTTGACGTGTCATTCATATAAATTTTCAAACGGTTATAGCGGTAGGGGGTATAGGGGGTATATTATCAAAATGAGCAAGTAAGTGAAGTACACAGTTATTTTTAAGTGCAAGCAGGCACAATGGAACTGAATATATTAATTAAAAGCAATACAAGAAAGTTAGTAATTTCTGAAAAAACAGTTACGAATCAGAAGGACTATACGGAGGCTGTGGTAATTCGTTGATCGATTTCAAAAATTTTGTTCACCAAACTATAGTTTATCAAAAGTTATACGTTCACTTAATTTTGATAAGATATCTTACATCAAGAAATCAACCGGAAGTTTGAAACTACTTCTATATGTTTTATGGGGCCTAGAAGAAGTATTGACTCGATTTTATAAAGTTTTCCTAACAAGAAGGCACAATATTATCAAGAGAAGATTCTTCTGGAACTTCGTTAATATATCTCACGGATTAAGATATATTTTCGGCAAAATGTCAGCCATGCTGAAAAATGAGTGTGTTGCATTAATTACTCTTAATACACAGTTGTGAAGATCTACGGGTGGCAGCCCAAAATGTCGCCGCGGTCCTCCGCAGTGTGCTGTAAAAGCTAAGACAGTAAATTCTTCGCCTGGCATATTGACTTTTGATAGACACTAACTTGTATTTAATCTATGGATTACATTGCTTTGAATTTTATATAAAATTCAGTCTGGTCTAAGGAATTGAAAATGATTGCCCTAATGCTTATGTAGTTGGTGGGTACTCTTTTGAAAATGACTTTAGTGGGACTAATTCATTTACACTCAAATTAATCAACGGTTAATAATTAAAAATAATTAAAACAGTTGACCCATAGTAATGAATAATTGTGGTTTTGGAAAAAACAAATGGATCCAAGACTTTTACTCCTACCACTAGTCATTGCAACGATGCACGATGCAAGACCTCCGGTGTAACTTCAACCATATGTTTTCTTGTAAAGTATTAAGACAATAGTCCATGCTATGTGTGAGTAATTATTTTAGAGCATTATTTCATATATACTTACAGAAAGTTCTCAATCTACTCTCCTCAGTTCCATGGTTTACTTCTGAAACCTTAGTGGAATGGGTTGGCTCAGCAACTAATGTCTTACTTAGCTTTCAATAATTTGCTGCACAAAACTACTTACTTTACTAATAGTTGGCCCACTGACAAAACTAGTCAAATAAACGAACAGAAGCTTTTTGTATTATATTTTTCTTTCCTCTTTCCTACTTACTAGAATAGCGGAAATCATTATATGTAGTATATGGGAGCTGGGATAATTCGTTAAACGATTTCACATATTTTCAGCAGTAAACTATATTTCGGTATATCGGTATATCCAATATTACACGTTCATTTAATTTTGCTAAGATATCTTACATATTGACCGTTATATATGGTATAAAGTCTTGATCGCAACATTTCTTGATAAAAAGTTTTTTGAACATTTAAAACTATTTGCCGACCTTTGAGAGCGTGTGTGTATAAAGTGTCCGGTTACAACCAAATTTTGTCCTGTTTTACTTGTTTTCAAATTGGAAAAGCTTTGCGTATCATGGGTGTCGCATTTCACTCAAGTGAGGAGATCAAGATTGAAGTAAACGTCTATTTGGAAGGCCTCGACGCTTCATACTATCGAACCGGTAACGAAATATTGGAAGACCGTTACAATAGATGTATAACTCTTGATAGAGATTAATAGTATGTAGAAGAATACGGACATATCTTCATTGAAAAAAACATTAAATGATTGTTGGACCAAAGGTTTATCAACCAAGCAGTAATTTAAAATTTTCCTACTACATTTAGACAGATGTAGAGAATAGTCCCTCTGGTTTGTTGATAAGTAGAAATCAAGTGCATCTATTATCCTTTTTCAACTATCCACCAGAAACTAGGGTTCATCATAATTCTATTACATGCAATTTTAATTTCCCTTTACAATAATCTAATTCCATAATGACTTCTTGACTGATCGTCTGCCTACTTGACGTTTAATTATCAAATTAACACAGACTTCGCCTTATTTTACAATTATACTTCAATGAAGTGCCAAATACAAAAATAAAAGTTACATTTCGAAAGCTAGTAGACACTCTGACTCATGCCTATTTATATACAGAGGGCTTCAGCGCTGCTATCGTTTATTCCTCTGTGCTCTATTCCTCTTGATCCACTTGGTGCCTCTGATACCTTGCTTTTTGCATTAGATATACTCCCAAGTGACTCTCATTGTTGTTGTATATTATTCCTTTATTTTTCAAATTTTTTTCTTTTTTGCCAATTTTGTCCAGCACGACTTGCCACAATTGGGGACTGCCTGTGCTGTGGATAGTGTTGTAGTGACGTTAGTTGAGTTGCAGTTGCAACTTCTGTTGGTTATTCACACCAATATTGCTTCGAGTAACTGCTACCGCTGCCACTACTTCAACCTTAAATTTGTTGTTGAATCTATTTATGCGGCACCATTGTTGTTTGTTAAGTGCTTGATGATGAAGTTGGCTGTGATGATTTGTTTTGCATTATGCATTTTAGTGTTTCATTGAACTCCGGTTTTGTTTACATTCCCAGACACTTTTTCTGCATCTCTCCGAGTCTAAAAATATTTCAAAGAGCTTAATTCGGCGTAATAGATAAATGTTTGCAAATGGTTTGGTAAATAAGGAAGAGCTTGTGTTAGTGCTCAGCTACTAATTTCCCGGACTGCAGACACGCTTATTCCAGTTGATTCTATTAATATTAATTAATGCTTGGTTAAAACCTTGTTATGAACTTTTGTTTATAGCAAACAAGGATCTCCTCTGAAATTTCTCCGATTTATTACTCCGATTTAAACTGTGGATGATTGCCTGTCTCTTTTTTGATAAAATTCTGACATCTCAAGCAATTTTCATCCCATTCATTGGGAGTAATTTCCATAATGAGTTTGGCCAACCACCGCGTTTGTTGAGAATGCGAGAATATCCCACACCATAATGGTGCACCAAAGTCATTTTCACTTGATAAATAATGTTACTTCTAGTATTGAAATAAATGTAATGATGAATTATGTTTAAAAAATCTGTTCTAGTTCATTTGAATTCTTTTTACATAAGTATATGCACGAAAAATATATTAGCATGAAATTCAAGGAACAAAGTACTTTATAATAAATATACATTGCTCAAAAATTACATTTGTTAAATTTTTTTTCCTGAAATAAAATATAAAATTTCTCTCAATATGCATATCTGAAAAAATTTGCTCAGATTTACAAATATTTTTAACTCTTTAACAGCGAATATATTAATACTCTTGCAATATGCTGCAAAAAGTTCTATAGTTTCATTAATGATTAATTGATATATACGCAATGTGGTCCGTGTTCTGCTACATAGATAACACATGCACATAGCTAAGAACTCCTAAAGCAATATAAAACAAACTTGGTGGTATCATTGCAATTCAACATTTTTTACTGTGAAGTGAATTGGTGGGATTTAGTAGTTATATTCGAAACTACTAAGAGTACAACTCTTTCAGGAATAACACCAGAAAATTTAAATTCATTGACGAATATGTTACAAAAGGTTAAGCCCCTTAAGTAAGGGGTATGTCTATCACTACAAAAAAAAATGAACATAGGCCTTACCGTCGCCTACTTTAATTGAAATTTATTTCAGGATGGTGAAATTATTTGTAATACCATCAGGTTTTCTAACCAGGCAATGTATAGTCGAAGTGTCATAAAAAATATTAGTTGAAATGTCCATATATCGGTCCATACGTTCACCGATGCCCATATACGGAATTTTGAGGATCCTTACCTGTACATTGGACTTTATATCGTACTTATCAGGATGGGGATGTTCTATTAATAATATTTGATTAGATAGCAACACCAAACGTAATTTGTTTTTCTACCAAATTTTAAGAAAATGGTCAACACGTCCTTCAGTTCTACTGTAAACTATGTATGTCGTTTGATATGTGATATCTCTTAATGGAATTAAGATATACATTCTTAAGTCTAACAGGATTGAGTGTCAAAGATGATGAGCTTATATCCCGAATATATCCCGCGTACTCAATATACGATAAGTACTAAACTAATCTTCTGTCTCTTAGCGTAATGTGACTTTATGACCTTAAACCGCATGTGTCACTGAAAATACAAGATATATTACAAACATTTATCTATTTACTCAACTTTTCACATTTTAAGCATATTTGATAAATATTTTCATATTCTCTTAATAAATGTATATTTTTGATCTAAAATAACTACAAATGAAGTTAAAATTTTAAAACTTTGGGCTTACCATCAGTAGTGTACTGATTGCTGATGCCATAGGTCATTAGTGGTTCCAACGTTTTTTTTTTTTTTTTTTGGTTTGACAAATGAACACGTTTCCATATTTAAGCATAAAATGCATAAGGAAGATAGAAAAGCATTCATCTTTTGTTTTCTAACCCTTTTAAGGTGTTCGATGATCGATTTTAAACATTTGATTTAATTATATCACCCAATACTACAGTTGTTGCTATATTATACAAATATAAAATATTAGTAACTACTCTCTTGCGAAAAATTGCGATTTATTCCTCAACGTAATCTCCTTTCATTTCTATATACTTCACCCAGCAATACTCCCTTAATCCGTCTGAGAAATACTTCTTCTTCAGTGGCGATGGTAACCGCCAAATTTCTGTAAACTTTCAAAAATCAAAAAAATTTAATCACTCCAAATCTGAAGATTACGGTGTAGCAGTTCGTAGCCTAATTCCACAATTTGGTGGTAGCAACGGCGGAGATATGAGCCGTTGCGGTGTCATTGTGGACGACCTCTTTTTTTTTGGCCAAATACTTTGTTAATGCCAGAGAACGGTTGATAAATATTTAATTAATATCGGTGGTGATATCTATTGCAAAGTTAATTGGTCGGATAACACATTTGGGTGGTTTTTACTTTTATACAAAACATAGTAAGTTTCATTATTGTTATTCGTTGATTTACTTTTATGAAAGTGTCTTGAATGGGATGTATGCTATATTTACGTATACGCCAGTTAAAGCGCGTCACCCAGAACTTGAGAAGAGCCAAAGAGTGAGTTCAAGTGTGTGCAGAACTTTAAGCTCTAGCTGACTTCACATTCGAAAATTATATCGGAAGGAAAATAGTATATGATTGGAACCGACTTCAGAGCATACTTCGTTTATTGAGCATGTTCTATGAACAAGCAATAAACTAACAGAATTTTATGCGTAAAGCTTCAGACCTGAGACCTTGAAAATGGGGCATTGGCAAGGTACTGGTACAAGGTACTGCACAAGGTACTCTACAATTAACTGCCAAAATTTCCCAAAAAATATATAAATTACCTAAAATCGCTTTAGAGGGCATCTCTAATTTGCAAATGGCGACAGTAATAATAAGCTCTTAATTAATGTATACTCATTACTAAGTAATAACTTAATAATAAATCAGTTTCGATTATAAAATATTTCCAAGTATTAATCGGAAACTGTCCTTATAGTAAAGCAAAAATGTATTAGTTACTTGTCCTTTCCTTTTCTTTCTAAAAAATATTTGCCCAACAGCCTTGGGCAGTTTCTACTGATAAATTATGTAGATGTTTTATCAATAAATCCAATATTTAGTTTCACATGTTTTTATGTTTTAATTAATGGAAGACTTGCTTATGAAGATAAAAGCGATTGAGTAGTGCGTTGTGGTCAGATTGGGTGAGATCGAACATATGTTGTATTTGTTATTTTCTCATTGCAACATATGGTGAATTTGTGTTCAACCTTTCAATAGAAGTTTAAAAAACATAACGAACTTTTTTTAAAATATTTCTTACCAGATTTTTTATATACTCGGTTTCAAAGCCAATTAGTATTTATAAAACCTTAAACAACTGCGAGGTCACTTCACTTTAAATTAGTTGAATGGGAATGTATAAGTGTTTTATAACGGCAAAATCTGCGGCTATAGTAGTTTATTGGTTTTGTGATCATCATCATTCATTACACCCAGAGCAAACTACGTCGCATACAGTGAGAGCAACAGAGAGAGTCTTGAAAATGGTATATAGAACACCGTCAGCTGTTCGTTTGCTCAATTTTGGCACTATGCGCAACTTCAATGAAGTTCTCCACATTGAGCTTTTGTCTTTTCACAGAGATACTCAATTCAACCATGGAAAATATTCACCTCGTCGCGTTTGGTCGTTTTCTTTGCACTTATGAAACTTCTGCTATGCCATTTAGTAATGATGCAAGCGGAATTTCGAAACGCCGCAGTCGGTAATGAAGTCTGCCGGCAAAGAGTTGAAAAATGTCCATGTAAGTGTAAATATATGTGCCATATATGCTTAGGATTTTGGCGTCTACTCGAGTGCATCGCTATCTGGTGTAAAAGTGTCTGGCACAAGTTTCATTTTGTGGTAATTGCATTAAAAGGATGCGTTGTATTTCAAATGAATCTCATAGGAGCTGGAAATATGCTTTTGTGTGCAGAGGAAATAATTGAGAAAAGTTGCAAAAGTTTGGAAATTAGTCAGTAAGATATTACTCTGTAGATTGTAATAACATTTCCTCAAATTGGCTGAAATTTTCTCAATTTGATTTGCACGGTTCGCTCCGTTTTCTTTGCAGTACTTCTCTTTGTCACTAATTGTGTGCAAAGATTTTTAAATTTAAAAGAGATGCTTGTCCTCTATCGACAATTGTTCATTGTGAATTGATACCATATGATCAGAAAACCACCACCTTATTGGAATTGAGATTGTTGGTACATTTGGTGGAGGTGGGACCTGATGCGAATTTGGCAATTATACCACTTCTCACTACTTTTCCATGGCTTCCAAACCTCGCCGAACTTGTCATTCACATATGAAGTAGAGAAAGGGGCTACTCATTCACATTTCTATAGTTAAGAATATTTATTTCGGACCTCAACTGTATACAACTTGCGGTATTTACATCATTGACTTCCAAACAATCCATTTCATATTAGCAGCTTAGAGTTTCACAGTTTTTTGTCAGACAATTAAGCTCCAAGTGAAAATGAAACAAAATTTTAAGCAGACTATAAGCAATCGAGTTGAGCCGTGTAGCTGTAGAACAGCTTTAACATACTGTGCTGAACTTCAGCATGTTTGGTGGGTAAACAACAACAGAAGAGTATTAGAACTTCGCACGACGAAAGGGTATAGTTGGAGCATAGTACAGCTTAAAACTTTTTATAATGTCACAGCAGCTAAAAGGCTACAGTTACTTCGAATTTGTTGATATGGTTACAATTCGAGTGCAATGTTGATGATATTAAAAAAACTTTGGATTTAAAACTATTTAGAAGTTAGAACTAAGAAGAAAAAAAGCATAATAGTTAAATTTGATTTTTTCGTTGCAGAAAAATGTGCATGGAGCTTTCAAAGCTTAATTGGAAGGAAAATGAGTAAGTTTTCTTGCAACTGCCAAACGTTGCAGAGGTAGATTGAGAATTCCAAAAATGTTTATTTCATATTAGAGGGTGCAACATGTTGTCAGACTAATACTATTTTTCTGTTTAATAAGAATAAAAACTTTCATCACATTTTAACTTATTTTTGAAATATCAGATGCACTCTCACCACTAAGGTTTTTCAAAACTATTTGAACATAATTTGTTTAATCGATGGAAACAATACTCCGCGACTGTTGCCAAATATAGTCTGCGGAAAACAGGCGAAATTCTAAAATTTCAGTATGTCTTCTTTGGTTGTCATGGGACCCAATAGAAGCAAAAAATATTCATAATACTCATAAACATATTGGAATGCTGCTAACAAATAATGCTAATAGGTAATAAAAACCATCACTCAAGATGAATTCCCCTTTCATTTTCGTAGGTTACTTGAGAACTGAAAATTGTGATCTGCAAACTATTAATAATGAATGATTTGAGATAATAATGAATCCGTTTCTAAAATCGTTATAAATTAAATCTCCAGAAAGATATAATTTGTGGTCAAGCGGACCACACTTTATGATAAGTGTGAAATTCTCCGCTAACTTTGTTGCAATGCTTCAAATTCATTATAGATCTACATTTCTAAAACTGTAATAAGTATTACGTTACACGGGCAGACGACGGGCAGAAAGACTTCCGAAAGTCAATTCTTTCCGTAATTCTGGTAGTTGTGCTATAATGACGATATTATGATTAATATCAATCAAGACGATAAAAATAGTTAAGAGTGCAGAAAATCTATTTTTCTCTATTAAGTTTTTGTAGGTTCAAAACATCATTTGCATAAAATTGGTAAAGATCAATGAACTTTCGTACATTATATTTTTAGCTTCCTAGGGGCAATATGCACTTTATAAACATTTGTGCAAATAATTCCCTCATGGAAGAGATCGCTATCATGGTGCACTTTTCTACAATTAAATTTAGAAATAATAGATTATGGTGTTATTGGCATATATATGGCAGATTACCTAACTAAGTTATCCCTTTAACTATTGCAAATTTATGGCATTCAATAGACAATGCAGCATTCATGTACCAAATTCAAAGATTAGTGAGTATTTAATAGCTATGAATAGACGCATGTTTTATAATATATAAAGAAGAGAGATTAGTGTTTCTTATTCAGGCTTCGTGAAAACTATACGATACAAAACCCACGAGGCGTATAACTAAGTAATTAAAATTAGTCTGCCCAAACGAGATGGCCATAAATAGCTTAAAAAAGCTTGAAATGAATGTGCGAAAGAGAAGCTTTCTTCTTCGCAAGAAATTGCGGCTGCTCTATTGAAAATTATTAGTCATTTGTGGAATAACTCTTCACAAAGTTTTGCGTATTAAAGCAATTAGTAAGGTTGGAATAGGGTATTATTAAATTTTTGTAACCACTTTAGTGCCTAAAATTAAGCGTTGCTTAGTGTTCAGTCATTTATGTGCAGTTTTCGTCAAACTATATATGGCTTTTGCCAAGCAATTCTCTTGTGTCCTGTTTTAGGTATAAGTAACTTGTAACTTGTAAGTGGTTTTAGTACCACTGTGCGGAGTTCGTTATACCATTTGGGCACATTTTTCACTTGAACACTTTTTATTACATATTTACATATTCAAATATCTAAAAATAGACTAAGAAGTTACAGCTGCGGATGTTGGCGAGAGATAAAAATATGTGTTTGGAATTTTTTTTGTGTCAGCACAAGTCGAAAGGAGCAGTGAATCGGGAACTTAAAATTTCTTGGGAGCCGAGCTAATTAATCCTTTATGTAATCTAAAGCAAAGCACACAGGATTCATTCTAGTCAAAAGTGTTTGTGTGGAAAATAATTGCAGCAACTAAGTGTTGAATTACTATTTCCTAACTTTATATTGTTGAATAAATATGAATTTAAATTCTCATGAACATACATGCATACTATTTGTTTGAATTCATGTTTGCTTTAATTTCCCACTTGAGGGCATAAGCATCACAAAGTACATTGAATGAATGGTCGTTCTTTGAGTCAAAAGATTTAAGTTTGCTTTTTGAAAATCAGGTTTGGTGTGCACATGTGAGTATATGGAAACACGAACTTACTCTACTTCGTTGTTTAACAAACGAAAGCAAAATACTGGACGAAGCAATTGAGAAAGGAAAATTTAAGTCAACATTTAAACAAAAAATTAAATAAATTTTAAACTTTATAATAGATTGCTTGTTTGAAAGAAAAAATAAATATATTATAAAAAATATTACTTTTTCAATTAATACATCATGTCCCTATTAATCTGGCAAGATAGTGGCGCAATACCAAAGCATTTACTCTAACATTAAGCCTATTATTCTAGTAGTACTTTGGTATACCGCACCAATGGACAATAAAATTTAATGAGCATTTTCATACTGTATATATACTGTATATATACTGAATATACATATGATGCACGAACAATATATGCACGAAGACATTTAATATTTCGCACTCGTTATCATTCGCAACGAATAAATTCCACCGAGTAGAGCTGATTGACTCGGTAACAATGACTACCCCCTAGCTTATTGGCATTAATGCTTTTAAGTACTCGCACACTTACTTCTTCGCGTACTTCGGTTTTTAAAACAAAGATAAAAGTCAAGAATTGAAAATTACCTAAACTTTGACGACTTTGGTTTTAGCCTGATCACACGCCAACTATCGCTTTATGAGCATCTTAAATACTGCAAATACTAACTCTTTGAAAAACTATCACACTTATATACATAAAAAAATTTTATTTTAGTTCAAACATCTACTAAACAGTATACTATACAGACCTACTTTGGTAGCCAATGTAAATTAGTGAATGCTAAAAATTTTGTTGATCAAAATGTCACTTTCAAATTAAGCGGATATAATGACTAGTAGTTATAATAGAAATGTAGATGTTACCAAAGCTAAGTCTGCTTTACGTCCAAATTTACAACAATAAGTATAGAAATTCAACGGCTAACTGGTCATAAGTACAAATCCTTTAATTCACGATGTTTTCGGCTGACCTTTATGCTTCACAAATCAAGCTGTATTTATTGGGAATATTGTCCTTTAAACAAGATCATGTCCATTGATAACTGGGTTTATTGATTGAGGCAATGAGGAATTTACAGATTAATATAATATAACCAGAAATTATTGCGTTTCCTCAACTTAGTACTCATACAATGTCTGAAGTTTTGAAAATATTTACAAAATATTGAGGGCTTAATAAGAAAATAATTAAATAACCTGCAATAACCAATACCATTGTCATTAGATTAAATGAGCTCTGCATATAAATATTTATTTGATTACGATTAATTTACCTGCTGCGGGTTGTTCAATTACGACCCAACGGAGCAATTTATAACACACTGCAACAACATCCAAACCAAAATCAATTCGTACCCTCAACCTAGTTAATTTATACTGCATAATTAGACGCTTCCTATTTTGCGCGCGTCACGTGCTACGGTTCAATATTGCTTCTTAATTGTTCAAGGACAAGAACAATAAATATTTAATGCTTATGTACCTTTTGAATAACAAAAAAGCACCCGGTGTCTTAACTGCGAGAACAGAATAAAGTGAATTTTTGCCGGTTAGAGAAAGTGTAATAAAGTACAAGACTTTACGTTCATTTGAATAGTCATTAAAAATTATTGCTGTGTTTTATTGTGCGTTAAGAGAAGGGAACATATAAAGGAATACTGATCGTATTATGCCTAGTCAACAATAGAATACTAATTTATAATAACAACCTTATGAGGCAAATAAATAATTTTAATGGTTTTTTTACAGTATTTTAATGCTGAACACTTCTTACTCCCACTTAACTATCATAGCTTATCATCAATAATGTGAATGAGTAAAAAAGTTACTTTTGAAAAAGAAAAATATAAACTCACATTTTCTCTATATACATTTAAGAAATTATTTACATAAAAAAATAGCTGAATATCTAGAACATACATAGTGATATGTATGTTATAGTACAGTAATACATAAAGGGTACAGTGTAACCAGGAAAAAATTACCCCTTAATTTCATTAAGATATCTGGCAAACTGACCGAAACTTTCGGTGGAAGGGCAGCATAGTGTCTGGTGCTTGAAAAGTTATACTCCGATTTCGACCAATTTTGAGTGGGAGATGGCGCACTTTGAAGGCGCTGTTTGAATGCGATTTTATTTCGATGCCTTGTATTGTTGTTGATGTCGATGAAAGTTAAGTAAAATACCCTGATGGAATTTAAAATTGTGTTATTGTCCACTTTCGAAGTATTTATCAAGGTATGGTTTACACAAAATTTGGTTTAAATTGATCTAGCAGTTGATGCCACAAACAAACGTTAGGTGTACGAAACTATTATACTCGGTGCAATATATTGGAAGAGTATAATAATAAATTCTTTTGAAAAACGGTCTCAATTTGTGGTTACTTACACTTAATATTTAAAGACCATTTATTCAAAAAGTTTACCCACTCATTGTGTTGGGAAAATTACTTTATAAAAATTGTGCTTACTTACTTCATTCAAAATAAAATATATTTTGTTTTATCAATTCCAAAAAATAAAATTCTCAGTGTAGCACTATTAAAATTTCGTTTCTTGTTTATTAATGGCGCTGCTTATGACAAACATTCTTCTAATTTAAACATTTTTGGTGCCATTTTGGCGTGAATGCCTTACTTGAATTTCTTGACAACGCCTTGGATTGAATTAATGTCACAGTTCGGTTTTATTTTTGTATAATTTCTTCAAATAATAAATTGATCTGTAAATACACCCAATTTTCGACTTCTATTACTACTACTTAAGTTTTTTCCAATATTTAAGTGGATATGTGTTGACAATTGGCTTATGTATGCAGATCCCTGTAATTTCGGTATCATGCATCCATTTAAAACACCAACATTCATTGCCACATACATAGGCCACATACATAAATAGGAAAAGCTTCATTGCTTCGAAAAATAAATTACTCATCAATCGATAATACACAAGCCAATTGGATTTGTTATTTCTTTATTGAGATATATCGTAGCAACTACGCACATAAATACATTTATTTACACATAAATGTTTTACATAGCCTAATACTAGTGCTAAGGGTAAATAAACTTAGTAGGTAGAATTTGAATACCAACATCATTGGTTATTAATTGGTATAAATATATATATATATACAATACATATGGGAGAATGCCCACAAGCTAAGATTTACGCAAGTTCCTACTAACTACAGTGCCTCATTCAGTGTTTGAAATTAACATATTTTGATTTCGAAATAAAAATTTGTACTTTTAGATCTACATGTTGCGCTGGACCCCCACTTGTGTTGTAAATATTTGACATAATTGTTTTATCTTCCATTGGTGGACTTTAGCAAAGTTCAGCGGGAATTTTGTATTTGGCATGTTTTACTTGGAACCAAATATTAATGAAATCTGTGTATATATTCTTCAATCCCGGACTTTATATATGAACGCTATACCGTGTACAACAGTTGGTATGTCGAAAGCTTGATAAAATTTTTTGAGTGTATTTTACTTAAAGTATTGTAACTGGGCAACGAAATGAAATGAAACTTTTCCTACTAATCCGTATTCTATCACACAGCTTGAGAGCAAAATAAATATTTCGATTCTTAAGAAATACATATTTGAAACAAAAGACATGTAAGTTGAAGAATAAGCTAGTTACATGTCAAATATGCACTCAATCATTTAATACTTTTGCCTAAAAACAAAAATTTCTGCCATACCGCTTACTGCAAATACGGTGACTCTCTGTTTTGACCGCACTAATCTGTTTCTTGATTACAAAAAATTCTGCTTTATCGCGGTAAACCTACCATAAGCATATACGATTTTGATATTATACCCGAATGCAATAGAAAAAGGTATGTGCCGCCCTTTTAGTTTAGTCTTAAAGTCATAAACTACTTTTATTTACTAGTAGCTGAATGCCAATTAATCAGCCAAGTGCTTTTCTTCCATACAAGCAACTGATATTTAAATATGTTTATGTTCCATGAAATATCAATTAACCGGAATTATATCAGTTTCATACAGCTCAAAATATACCTGAAAAAGTCTAGTTCAACTTTGTACTAGACTCAAAAGCGTAAAAAGATAAAAATTTGAGTTACAACAGAATATTCCTTTGCTAAAGTAAACACTTGAACTCGTTATATGAAATAGTTGATGTCTAATAAAGTGATTCACTAAACGATTATTTTATAATTAGCACAAGACTGGACTTTTTCGGACTAGTTTATTTGCATTTCAAAAATTTTATATGCATACTATAATAGAATTTTTTCTGACTAAAATGATATTTCACTGCAGAAATGTTTTGCCTGGAACACATGCTTGCAATGCAGTTTCTCTTTGTGTGTTCCAATACGTATGAAGGGATATATATGTATGAGTACGCATACCATATGAATGTGAGCCTTTTTAGATTAAATAAAAAGTTTGTATACAAGAACGGTATTGCTATCTAAGCAACATCATCGTTATATTCTAGTTAGCAAATTTAAACAGTGGCTTTTTTATTGAAATACATATTCATCAAATGCTAATTAAAAAAATTTTTGATACACATATTGCAAATTTTAACAAGTTTATAGTTGTTTATGCTGAAGGCTGGATGAAGCTAAGGAATATTAATACATAGGAGTACGTTGTAGAATTAAACTTAACTAGGACAAATTGGTTATGGCTTCTTAAATTTACCAATCAAAAAATTATTAAGACGGTAACTAGACTCACTTGTCCATAAATTATTATTTCTAAACATGTTTAAATTATGTATATATACTAGCCGCATTTTTGAAGAATTTAACTTCAGACTTAGCTAAACTATGGCAAAATTTGTGTTGGGTCATATTTTTAATCAATTAATTCAACGGTTAAATATGAAGCATATTCCATATTCCTTGAAGATTACGCTTCTTCTTTTTCTTCTCCTTCTCCTTCTTCTTCTTTTTTTCTCAGTCATATACACAGTCGCGTCCGAGTTCTTTAGTTAGGTCGAGTAGGCCGCCATGTCGAAGATATGTCTGATATAGTTTTCGCCTTCAACCACCTCAAGACGGTTTTGTTGAATGTACAGACAATTTGTGCTTAGTACAGCCTCGTGTCTGCCTGACGATGAGTTAATTCTGTGATTTTAAAGAAGTTAAAATTTTGTATTATCCATTAGCGGTGGAAGACTGAATAGTGGTTTCACCATATTTCTCAGAAAAGCCGACTTCACGAACAAAACCTTTGTGCTTTCGCCTGCTTGTTCTTCATCCGACGATATGTTCCGTTTCTTGAAAGATGGAAAAATCTAGATCGTATCTTGAAAGATCGACTGGAGAACTTATTTAAGGTATAAACTATGTATCCTAAGTTTACACTATCACATATTCCTTAACTGCCGAACATCTAAATATAGTTCGGTTACCAAGAGTTAGTTACAATATAGTACCCGTTTCGCATATGTTTTTGTTCGTTTCATTGTCCTGCTGAAAGTATTTAGCACTTACATAGTTGATACTAACATAAACCCACCAATGACGGATAATTTTCCCCTACTATTTTAAGAAGAAACAATTGGTCGGAACACAAACCATATTAAGTAATAAAATTCCCCTGACGACAGGGAGCCCGAAAAGTATCTGCAGGGTTGTTCGTACTACAAATACGATAATTTTGTTTATCTCCCTCACAAACGTGTACTTGGTAAGTAATAAATACGCCTAATCGATGAGTATAACTTGAGAGCGAGTAATGGTCTATAAATTTACTTATGAGAACGCGTGTTTTTGAAAAGTATTTTACCGTTAATAATAAATGTCAAACATATGTGCTTACTTTGATAACTATCCTTCTACGAAATTCAACAATATTCTTCTAAAAAATGCACAACATGTAAGAATTCTTCAATATGGTAGACAATAGCTATTTTCCATATTATTCTCATTTCATTTCATAGTAGATATTTTGCTATATAAATATGAGATGTTATAACAGAAATGACTACCACTTTTTACACAAAACACATCTCGACTCATAAAAGTCTATTAATTGTGAGTAATTTTTTTATTTCAACTCAGCTTAGCATATTTAAATGGTATAGTAAAATTTTATGATGACATAACATACACTACATCTACTATACATCTACATCTACTATATATATGATGAGAACAATCCAATAACCCTATACCATGTAGATCACACACTTACCTTAATAATTGGTCAAAATGTTTTCTTAAGTTGTTTACATATTTCCTTTGCCGCAGTGCAGTGATAATATTGGAGATTGATAATCTCGGCCATAATCGTACCAAAAAGTTATATCATTTATCTTACAAGTTTATTATGAAATCTCCAAAACTACCGAATATATTTGAGCTTATGTGCAGTTAAAGTTTTTCGAAATTTATTTATGGAAAAATGCATTACGAAAGCATATACTTAGACGATTGCCAAAACAATTACGATCTAAAAGAAATCCAGGTCATATCCAATATATTGCTACAGATAACGTTTCAATTCGTTTTCAGCGGAACCAAAAGAATTTTCTGTTAGTGGATTTATGGCTTCTTTATGAAATAGCACTGCAAACACGCATGCCAAAATTGATTTGTAACTCATTGAACTAGTTAACAAGATTTAGCAGTCTCTTTTCCCTAATTTTACGGCCCTCCTGAAAACATACGAACCAGTTAGCAGTAACTGGTTGTGTATTGGTAGTGCATATACTTCATATTTGTATGTATTATATTTAGTTGCCTTAGTGCATGAGCAATGCAGAAGCATGCTGAGGAAAGTAAGTAGCTAGAAGCCACAAGAAAGTTTCTATTATAACGGCATTCCAAATAAATGCAACGGATATGAAAGAAAGTCGGCGAAAAGACGGAATTGGAAATCGTTGAACTATGATGCGCATAGCTAATTGGATAGCTAAGACGGCCTGAATGGCGACGTAAACTATAAGTCGTAATAAAGATATTCTCCACAATGTGTAAGCGTGTGTATGTACTTATGGTGCTTGCTCTGCTAACAGCAGCCTGTCTGTGGTGACGTTAAGAAAATAAGTTTTCGCAACAACGATGGCCGCCTGTAATTATAGCGGAAGTCATTCCAAATTATGCAGTTGAGTAGTGAAAACTTTACAAATAAAATATGAAGTCACTGTAATGGGTGGCAATTCAAAATTTTTTGAGAATAGAATGACATAACGAAGATGACTGCTAGAAATTTGAAACTAAATAGTTACGCCAACATAATCTTATAATTGGCTATGAAAGTACAACGAGTCTCCTTGGGGGATAATGTGTGACCTTGCACTGTCAGGCATCCTATTGGCCTCCTCCTCTCTTAGTTTCGGATACACCATTATATGGTCAATAAAACATGTCCACTTAGTTTCATTAAAAGTTCGAAAATCTTAATATTAAGTACATGGGAGTTATGGAAAACATTAACCCGATTTTACCTATTTTCGACACAACGGCAGATTATCGTCAGGAAATATGTTTCTTTGAATTTCAATAATATATATCACACTTTGACCGAAATTCTCTGTAGAATGTCAGTAATAAGAACTATGGTTCATATATTCGGTATCTGGGGTTGTGAAAAGTTAAGGTCCGATTTCGACAATTGTTAGACGTGAGACGGAGCACCTTGAAAGCCCTATTTATGCAAAGTTTAATACCGATATCTTCATTGGTGCTTCATTTATATTCTGTAGAAGAAGCAGACGTGCTTGTACTCCAATTTTGTTCTTTTCACACCATAACATGAAAATATCAGGATAATATCCTTATTTTTACTCAAGTTATGGCTTGCACGAACGGACGGACAGATAGTCACTCGGAACTCAACCGGCCTCGTCATCGTGATCATTTTTATGTATATATATCCCTATATCTATCTTTATTAGTTTTAGGTGTAACAAATAACCGTTAGGTGAACAAAACTAATATACTCTGTTGCAATATGTTACGAGAGTATAAAAATCAGAAATTGTAGCAAACAAGTTTTTCCCAAATCTTGTTATCTGAAAGTAACTAAATATACAATATAAAGGCCTTGAGATTACTTACCTCGGTACGATTGCCGAAAAATTAATTCACTAATTTTTTGAACCCAAAGGAAAAGTGAAGTGCCGTCTTACGACAGACATATCCACGTTAAGATCTACCGCAATGCAAACTTATTACTTTCGTATATGCATTTTTACATTTTATTTTTATTTACCACAAAGGAAAGCAAGCAAAATTTTCCATATTCTCACATGAAAAGACTGAAATATATGAAAACGGAATTCTTCAAATGCTCACTGAGGAATGAAGAGAGAAGTATCAGTGATTCTTCAACATATGGTAGGCATAATGATGTGAGTGAAATCCCTAATGAGACAACTGTATAATATTATTAAGTCGGAGCAAGGATTAAGCGGAATAGCACCCGATAACAAAAACCCCGCGGTCGAGAAGCTGTATGAAAATCATCTATGTATAGCCTCCACAAATACTATGCTGACCCAGAACAAAAAAATCCTTTTACAAAGAGTTTGTATTTCTTATTAATTTCAAGGTTTCAAATGTTTTTTATTTGAGCAAAGTGACTTTAATTAATCTATATATAATCTATACATTATATGACTATACACTATATCTATATATAATATATAAATATACACATTATTGTGTAAACTATCCTTTCATAGTACAAAACTGGAAAATTTTCTTTTATATACTTAAGGGTACAACGTTAAAGTAAAATATTTGCGATGACTATGCTTTAGAGCAAACTTTAAAGCGAAAAGCTGCTGATGTTGGGCTATAATCGCAGCAATTGTGAGATTGCCTCATTGCTCTCTGAGCCGTTTGCAATGCGAAAATGGTGATACGTTTTTTTATGGCAATGTGGCTACGCTGACATCTTATATCCAATGTGAATACAAAGATGAATGATAACACCTCTGATATAACTATCTCCCGGTAAAGTATCGGCAATAAGGGAGAATTTTTAACGAGCTTTCGTATGCCTGGTAATTTCAATTTTCATTTCAATAATAATTTCATTTCCTCATTTAATTTTTTTCTTACCTATACTCGTATAGGTACAATATTTATATATATATCTATCAGATATGTGTATATATATTATATATATACGCACTTTTGTCGAGTAAACTATTGCCTATGGTATATCTCAGTTAAAAAGTGAAACATATCAGTCAATGATTTCCCCAACAACGAATATACAGTTTACCGTCTCTTCACTTCATTTATGGATATCGTAGCTATTTCGATATTCGATTTCAGAATGTAAAATTTCTTAAGAATTGTATTAGTGTTTGCATTTCCCGTTGAACTTATGCCTTACTTAGAAAAGTAGACTTATCAATACACGAACAAATAGTTCCAATAATGGTAATAATATGCAATGTAAGCTTACAAAGGACTACTTGAATGAAAAAGATTAGTGAAGAAATAAAAAAAAATACTTTCCCACTTTCGGTGTACGTTTGCTCCATTCTTTGTGCCACACAAGTCTCGTACGATTACTATTTTGGTATTTTTTTACAAAAGAATACAAAAGGAATTTGAAATTAGAAGCCATTCCAAGCGTTGAACGGAAATCTTTTGAACACAAATTGACTAATTTTCCAATTTCGCGTCATTATACCGGAAGGCTCTTTCCTTTGGTATTCTTTTCTCGGTATTTGGTACGTTATTCCACACGTTTTGAGCTGGAGAGTCAACATATATTCCGATGAAAAGTCTTGCATTATAATTATATACAGAAAGCACACAGATACACAGAGCACCAAGTAAATGGGAACTGGCCGTGGTGGAATTTACCGTATCGTGAGTTTCGATTGAGGAACCTGAAGATCTAATCTTAAAGCAATATCAGTTGATTTATGCCTCGGTTAGGGTAGTCAGTCAAGGTACGACAACCTGCTTTTTTAGCGATTTAAATTCTACGTGAAGGTATATACCGGTTTCATCTATATTTGGTGCCAAATCATAATATATTAAATGCATTATCCCTGCCTATAGCACGTTCCATAACGTCTGAGATAAATATATACAGAAAATTCAACTGAAGGGATGGGATAGCTGTTTTTCAGTATATGGGAGCTGGAGACAATATGAAGCGATATCACATATGTAGTACGAAATAACATTACTTTAATAAAACCTAATTTAACTGGGGTATTGAGATAATAATGAACCAATTTCGACAATTTTGGGATAATATTTCACAATTTCTCATAGTTTTATTCCGTCGAATTGAGAGCGGGTGGTAAAAGTATTTGGACTACTACTACTTTTGCACAATTTTCCAAGAGAACTTAATAATAATATTAGAAGCTAAATTTGGTGGAAATCCAGAGATTTACTGCGATTATGTCAACTACGTTCCCATTATACTGTACGAAATATCATTGTAGCTTAACACTGCTCATTCTTATTATATAAAAAACATCGCTCATCAAATGTTTTCGCTTCAATGTAGACGTGTCTTTTTCCATTGGACTGTATGTAGAGGCAATTGTAATTTTGTCATTTCCAGCAACAAGATAGCCGTTGTTGGTATGTCATTATGCAAATATTTTCAAACACGTTTTTGTTTACATCATAACTGTCATTTTATTCCACCGCAATGGCGTGTTTGTTATTTTTTGATCCATGCGCTGTCGGGGATAAGCTGTGTGTTTATATGGCGAGTGCAACTGCTCCTTTATATTAAGAGGAGGGCATGAAGTTTTATAGCCAATTTGTGGCATGTTGCCAATGAGAATTAACGGTGTTCATGCAGCAACATCATACGCTCTAGTAATTGCGGTTCAGTGACAAACAGATATTGGGAAACTAACGCATAACGCAGTTTCAAAATTAACACCATTAATAAAAGAGTTAAGGAGCAAAGTGTGTAGAAAATACATAGAAATAAGTAAGACAGGGCTCAATTCGGATGTAACCGAGCATTTCATACTCTCGCAATTCGTGTCCCAAAGGCGGTGGAATATTTTCGGGTGTTGACAACATTTTGCATTCAAAAATGTTGCAAATGAATTCAAAGCTCATTGTTCGTTGAAATCGAAATTGGATTGCAATCATATTTCGGATCTTATTAAAATATATTACAGGTCACAGAATCACCTAGTTTCAGCCTATCTACCTAGTTTCAGAAGTACCCAATTTCGTATCCGGGATATATGTTTATATTAAAATAAACATAATCAGCTCAAATGTAATATATGTGATATAAAGTCAACCAAATGAACTGATTTTAATAATTTGGGTATATGTGGAAAGAGTAATGAAGACAAAGTACTTTATAAAGCAAAAAAAAATTGATTTTGAACCACAGAGAACCGGGCATCAAGCAAGCGGCCACCAAGAAATCATTGCCACTGCTGGCGTATAAATGATTTCAAAAGATCTTCAGCAAACAAATTCTGGGCGGGCCGAAAGCATAACGTGGTTGTTGTCTTAGATTGTGGCACGAAGTGTGCGGTATGGTACGAGTGGGATACAAGTTGCGAAGAAGCAAGTGTGATGTGCATGGTAAAACTGCGTAAACTTGAACACTGTGAACTTTTAGTTCGTGCTTCTAATCTTAAAACTATTTTGTGATATTTTTGCGCGAAAGTAGCATTTCGGAATATGAAATATTTAAATAAAACCATATATTTTGCTGTTGGCTTTTATAGCCAGATTAGTTTTCCCTTTATCGCTATCTGCTCTGGTAGTTAGCAGCTCAATACTGGCTTGATAAGACAACTCAAACAATATATTATACCTCATACTTTATACCTTATGTCTTATATTATATATCTAATATATACCTAATGCCTTATACCTGATACTTTATATCTTATATCTAATATCTCATACCTTACTTAACTTATACCTTATACCTTATACCTCATATCTTTTACCTTACACCTTATACCTTATATCTTACACTTACTTAACTGTAATCTTACTTTTTCTTTAACTGGCCTCCTCTCTTTGGTTTTTTAAGCCTTCCGTACATACTCGTAGATATAAACACCAGAAAATTTCCTACGCTGAACTTTCCGAATGCACTTACGCTAGTTGCTCTGGAGACCCTCTTAAATTTAGTTTCATTGAATTTGCAACCTACTACATGTAGGTTTAATTTTCCTATTTGAAATTAATGTACCCAGCAAAAGCCATTACAATTTTTTAATAAAAATGATTTAAAATATACGTGCGAGCTAATCAAATTGAATTAGAAATAAATGGCCGACATTAAGCTTTTACCATATTTATTGCTGTCTTGTTTATTTACTAATGAAGTAACTAAACTTATGCAGTACACTTTGTTTATTTCCTCGTAAATTCTATACTTTCCATATAGTTCAACTTATCGTAATATATTAAGAAAATTTATTAACCTCTGACTACTAAAAAATTGTTTCCACCTAAGCACACCTTGAGCACACACATTCTGTGAATCAACGTATAAACCTAGTGGAGGTACTGGCTGGGCGTATGAGCGACATTTGCAAAGAGTATTTTTGTTACATTGAAAGCAATAAATATCAAATAAGCAAACGTAAAATACTCTTGAGGACAGCATTTAGTTGATATGTTTATGCATAAGTTGCAAGCCATTGATGAATTTGCGGAATCTATGACAATAAGTTAATAGATAAAATGTCTGATGAGAATAGTTTATTAGTTAGTGGTGAGGACAGTGAGATATTTAATATTACATGTAAAGTACTGAGACGTGAAGTCTATTATCGGAGATATTGATGTTAGCAGAAAGGATAATATTTTCAGAATAGTAAGAAATTTCTTTCTGTGGAATAGATATGCCTTATAATTTTGATTGGTAGAATCGAAGCAAAATCTTCGACATAACGTTCCCGGTTTTGTGGAAATTTTCGTATGTAACATTTAATAATTCTCTAAAGACATAGCTTGACGAGCTTTTTCTCTTATTTGCGGTGGGCACCTTGATGTTCTTCCGCAAATAGAAGGTCCTACAATTTTTAGTTCTACTCCAAATTCCTAATATATTTCAGTGGAGAGTTTTTCTATGCAGTAACCTGGACCACTATTAGCGATGTGAAAATCGGCAGACCACAGGCATTAAACCCATTAACTGCGTCCTGTGCGTTTTATGTGTTCTAAACTTGTAATTTCTTTCAATATGCTGGAGACACCGAATTGGAAACAAGACATGTACTAATAAATTCGTGGCGAACTGCAATCGTCGACCTAACCACCGTCTGGAAGCAACACAAAAACCGCGAAAGTAATTTCTGTTTCAATTATATACTTACTTACTATATATATGAACGTAAACTAACTTAACTAAGGTATATAATATATACGTTCGCACTTATCACATGGTAAACATTTATGTGCTTATATGAGACATATGAGTTTACTTGACTTCTAACCGAGTTTGTGGCATTTAAAAATGTGGTGGCACGCTGCTTAGCGCATGGCTTTCCTATTTAACGTAACTTAATTGAGATACATTATAGGTGACGCATCCAAACTCGCAAAATTAATTACAAACAAAACGTTGTTTCAAACGAGTCAACGGCATGTTAAACGGCACGGAAAACTGTTGGTGGGGAAGCGTTTGTTATAAAGAGTATAGTTTCACGGAAAATGTGGTACATTGCGGCTGGATTATAACAATTCTGCGCTTACTAGTATGTACCTCTATATGTACTAATATACAAATTGATAGAGCCTCCTTAATGGTTTAATATACGTATCTATAGAATTATTAAAGATTTTTCAATCAGACTTAGTGGGATTATCGCTCTAATATCCATTCACACAATGTAAAATGGGTACCATAATAATATATAATAACCATGATTACCCTAAAAAGCTTATTATTATTTAATTATCCGAGGAAAACACCGTGAGCATTGACTTTTAAATAACAAAGCAGAATTACATGTGAATAATTAAAAAAAAAATTTTATTCTCACAGGATATCAACAAAGCAAAAATATCAATTACTTGTATGGAAAGAAAACTAGTTCGACTTTTGATTTATATTATTTATAAATCAGTTTAATAATAATTTTAAACCCAAAGATTACCCACCTGCCGAGCAACCGATACAAGGTGCGAAAATTGCATGCGTCAGGAATTAGCTGAATCATGCAAGGCAAGGGAACTTTGTAAGCATCGAGAGTTTTAGCTCAGCTAAAGAAGCAAAAATTTCAACAGCTAGAATTAAAGAATAAGTTATAATAAATCTTTTTGATCTTAATTATTAAGTGAAAATAATATGGTTTTTTAATGCTGAAAAGTGAGTGTGAAATTCGGCGGAAGAGTATCATATCATTTCTATCACACAAAGTAACTAAATTGCTAAAGTCTTTAGTAATTATTTTGGTGTAGGTTGTTGCATGAAAACTATTGTGGCAAATTGTGGATAACATTTGTTTGTGTAATACCTATTGCCAAATATTCAGTCACTATGTCTGAATTTTTAAACTCTCGCCGAAACATATACTAGTATTTGGTGATATTATATCAAAACCGAACATTATATAAAGGCCTCTCGCTGACGACCAACACACCCAACAAAGAAATACGAATAAAGTCACCAAGTACTCAACTACCGTCGAAATGTTGTCAAATTATTTGAATTATCTTATGTGCACTTAAATTACGTGAATATTTATCGCAACTGCAGCGGGTATCTCACTCAACATTCCAACATTGCGTATACGCCGTGGAGAACAACAATGAACGCTGTCTGATGACAGTAATAATGGCATCTTTGATGTAAGCGCAACAGCTGCATTTGTGGCTTTTTATAAATTTGGACGGGTAGTAAACCAGTCCTTTGCGAATGATTGATGCAAATTTCTGCTCAGCATGTAATTACAACGTGTAATTAGTAACAGAAATTTGGTAAGAAATGGACAATTGCAAAGTGAGGCAATAATTTTGCGAATTTTTCAAAAATTTGGATAATGAAAGTGTACTACTTGTTACTAGGCTTTCATATTTAATTATAATAACTGCAAAAATAATAAATTTTCCTCTGTCTAATTGTTTGAAGCTTATAGTAGGTGTAAGTGAGTACATATAACGTAAGAAAATGTAAAATGAATAAATAAGCAGGTAAGAAGGGGTCACAAATCAAGCAGTTTTGTATTATAATATCTATTTGTTTTGCACTTAAACAGTGGTTTAGTGAAACCACATACCGAATTCTTAATTTTTGGTTCAAAATCACTAGTTGTAAAATGAAATATTCTAGGTGCTATTATTAAGATGTCGCACATACTAACTGAAATGTATAACATGCATTTTAAGAGAGCTGCAATGCAAAGCTTATGAGTTATTTACATTAAATAACAGAATGCTCTGCAAAATGTTGTCACCATTATATGGTATCATACTAAACGAAAACATGCTCGCGGAAATTATTTACATATCCAAAATACTGATCGACATATTCAATAATCGGGAACACACGTGATAATGGTGTGATTTCGTTTATTTTCAAATAGCAATTTTTTCATACAAAGGCATATTTGTGAAGTGTAATATTCATTAACTTATTAATAAATGAAAATAGTAAATTTAATAAATAAATAAAAAAAACAAATAAATAAATTTATTATATTTAAATTAGATCATTTTAAATTTATTAGCACTAATTTATTAGCCATATATGCCCTACACCTCTGTGATTCTCTGCCCAAAATTTGTATGTTGTTTAGTTACTGAGTTATATCACTTCACATATTTTCAAATAACCTAAAGGTCCAACCTTAACGAACACGGACGTGGCTATATATCAGACGAACGTTCAGGGAGACATTCGGGGATCAACTTCTCTGATAAGTCTAATATTTAAGTATATATAGCACTGTATTAGTACAGATTATTTTATGACGAAAATCCCAACCAGTGATCTCAATTTAATTTAATAAATCTGCATTTTGCATAAAAATCATTTTGGTCAATATCTTTGCTTTTTATACATATTTACCAAATCTTCTCAAAATCTTTGTTTTCTCTTATTATAACAAACTACTGTGCGACGAGAAATTATTATAAAGCGAACTTAAGAAAATTAATGGAACAATTTTTTGTGAGATCACGTTGAACCCCTTAGATTATTTCAAAGTTATGTTATGTTGCTTGCTTCAAATTGCAACCTAGTTGCTTTCTTGTATAACAGACGCTATTCTCAAATATTCAAATATTTTCATAAAATATATTTATATACTATTAAGATGGTGGGATAAGGAAATTGCTTATGTTTAGCAAGAAATTATAAAATTGTGAATAAGCACTATCTTAATATGATCGAATTCTCTATAATATAAGCAATTATTTACATTTATTTACCACTTATTTAAGTTCACCTTTTGCTTCGACATATTAAATTATATATTCTGCTAAATGAATATTTGTTGATATTAATATTTCCCGTGTATTTGTGTATGTCAGTAATGTGTTAGTAATAATGTTGATATTACTTATGTAAATAAGAACGCTATTTTCTGTAATCCGACCATATAAGTACTATCATAACTCGAGTCGCCGGTGGGAATGCAATGGGCACGACCAACACCAAAAGCGATCCAGATAATGAGCAGCAATGGTTTCCCGGTCTAAGAGGTCTTACATATCAACATGCAAATAAGGAATAAAGCCAATCGGAAGCTCTAAAATCATTATATTAGCTAAATTTGGGCTAGGGGACGTAATGATCAGATTTTATCCATTTTGGACACATTACGATCAGCAAAAGATTCGCCCTAAAAGTCATTAAGATATCTGAAGTCAATTTTAAGTAACGGGGTTGTCTTATTCAGTATATGGGATATTCTAGAAAGGATATCGTCCGATATCTACCATTTACCATATGATATGCCAGACCTAGAGTGCTGTTGGTGGCAATAAACCGATTTTGACCACCTACAGTACCAACCTCGCCAGAGTGTCGAGGAACATGTCTGCAAAATTCCACCAAATTATCTCAGACGGACGGACAGACTGTCACTCGGAATTCAAACCGTCTCGTCATTGTGACACATTTTGAAATATATAACTCTACATATACCTTGATTAGTTTTAGATGTTAAACGACCTTTAGGTTACCAAACCTATTATGTTCCATGGCCAGTCTTATGCAGTTCTATTAAAACCCCTAGGTTAGTTATAATATCCCATTAGAAAACTTTTCTTTAATTGGTGAAAGTCTCATGCTTTTTATTTATTTGGTTTTCAAGGAACCATGTCTAACTGTAAACTATATATAGTTGTATCTTTCTTGACATGTTGATAGCTATCAAATTCAATAGGTCGTATTACGTAAATATAAGTCTCATATAATTAGCCTCACACTAAAAGTTCAACAAAGTATAAGAATTATTATTTAATTAAAATTCAAAGGTTGAACTTTTGTATTACCATTAACTATCTATGTCAACCACCCTCCTCCAAACAAATAAACACAAAATGTTGTTTCATATATCCGTACTACGCACCCATAAAAATATACGCTTCAGTAGGAGAGCAAACGAGCCAATAGTTCCAAGCACCCACAAAAAAAGGAGAATAAAAGGGAGAAGTGTGGACAAACTAAACTTAATTTACGCCCGTAATTGAAATAAAAGTTTATTTGCGCAACTGAATACAAATACTGCGACTTTACGTTAGTCCGAGCTGGTTTGCTTCGGAAATTCATGCTTAATTGCAGCACACCTGTTTCGTATTTCGACTACATATTTGCCGTAGTGTGAGCTTTGAGCAGTCAACATGGGTATAAGTTTCACACCATGTGTTATGACCCGGGAGGAAATTTCTTAATTCATTCCGTGGTTGATTTAGTAATACTTGACGTGCATATATTTGGTGAAACCTAGACTTTAAACTGGATCGCCACGAAACCCAAAATAGTGTATTTGCCGTACGATTTTCTGTCGTCTGAATATATTTATCCGCTGCGGAGGGATCTTATATAGGATGCACTTTAAATTGAAATATTGTTTAAGTCTAACATAATTAGAATAGAGGTATCAATCATATCTCTACATATAGTCAGTTGAATGAAAGAAGGAAGGAGGTGTATGGCGATTGCCTTAATTTTGTGTTCTGTTACCCCAAGAACATCCATATCGTCCTTCAAAGTCAACTTTAAATGATTTTTGATTGGTCCGAATAGTGGTCTCTCGCTAAATATTTCTCTTCAGGTTACATGTTCATCTTTGATGGTTGGTGGTTTCACATGCGGTTTCAATATATGTAGTACAATGCTAGAATACATGCCTGTACATATTGCACATTCGTTTATATTCACTTTTTGAGTGGCTATGCGTAGGAACCAAGTCAATGCTCACATGCCAGTACCGTTGGTTAAATATTTGAACAACAACACAAAAGACTATGGGTTCTATGAGTTCGCAACATGAATACATTACGGCTAGGAACTGTAGAACAGTGGGTTCCATTTTATTGAAAGTAGAAAACGTACAGATTTTCACGTATTTACTTGCATGTACCGGATTCCATGGACAAAGTGAAAAGTAAACACTTAAACCACATACAGTGGAGGTGTAGTGAAGTGTGGTGAGGTGAGTGAAGGAGGTGAAGTTCACAATTTTACTCATTAGACAAATTTAAATTTTCAATATTATTAAAAGCAACCCCCTTATGTACAAGTAAGTCTGCTAATCTTGAATTAATATACGCTCAAGTGTATAGTATTTTATTATTTATCAATCTCATTGTCCTCACTACTTAGTTGAAACTCAACCCGATTACCCGAAATAAGTGGTTAAAACACTTATATTATGACTAGCGCGTCTTTAAACTCTCTCCTATGTGTATGGTACAATATAAGGTCAGTCATTGGAGCGGATAGTATTATACAGGGTATTGAGGGATAAAAGAGAAGTGATTATGTTCAATAAAACATATTGAACGCTAGTACATATATTGTCAAACATAGAGATGGAATATTATCTTATTCGGTTCTTCGGAATATTATCTTACTGTCGAAATTTATTGCATACTAGCTGCCGGGATAGACTTTGTTCTATCAATAATTAATAGTAAACAAGTAAGGAAGGGCTATGCTCGGGTATAACCTAACATCTTATACTCTCGCAATTTATCCTATCTTATTATGGTAATTCACAATTTTCCGATTCATTCGATATTTGCCCGATTGTCCCTATTTTTGACACAAGATTTTCTTGTTATGAAAATATACTTCTCAAGTTCCATTACGATATCTCAGGGATTTAACGAATATTTCGTTATAAAGTCAGTCATAGGCACTGAGGTCCTTCTATTTGGTGTCTGGGGGCTTCAAAATTTACTTGTCGATGTGGAACATTTCTACCCTTGAGATGGCATATCTTAAAGACACTGTTTGTGCAAAGTTTCGTTGCAATATCTTAATTGGTTCTTGATTTACGTATATACTTTGCAGTCAAAGAAACAAACGAAATTTAAAATTGCATTATATGGAAAGTAGGCGTGGTTGTTTTCCGAAATGCGTACATTTTAACACGAATGTTTTGGTACATGCAGAACTCTCGAGAACGCATAGGTGTCACACTTTCCCAACCCGAGTTGAACCGTGTCCTGAAAATTCCTTAACTTTTTTTTTTCTTCTCCTACATATCCTAAAACTACAAAGTCTGAGTAGTTTAGAGTGGAAGGCAATTTTTGGAATTGGCGTGCACTAAAGATATGACCATATTTCATGAAAGAGAGAAAATATTGCCCTTTGTTAGCGAAAAATTTAAGAAAGCCTTTTAAGTTTTTAGATATCTTACAAAGTGGAACCATAAATTCTTAGCTTAATTTAGATCGAATCAAAAGACATTCCTTGCAAACGAATATATTCAATTTTCTAGGGTTTTATATAAGTGCTTCCAATTACCGGTGGAAATGACAGCATGGCATGGCAATAAGATGCGTACATTATTCTACTTTAGATGATAAAATATCAAGTTTATGGCCATGACACGTATACAAGCCGCTACTCAAATATATTTCTATATTGCATCAGCTTTTAAGCCACATGTAAAATTTAGATATCCAATTAAAAGATATGCAGGCGAAAGCAGAATGGGGAGCAGGTGTGTGAAAACATCAGAAGTCATTATGATATTAGATTTAGAGGGTAAATATGTGATAGTTCTGTTGATGGAAGAGCTAGACGATTTAAGCAAGTGAAGCCACTATAAAAAATGTAAATTACTCTCACAAATAAACATAAGTAAATATAAGCGTCGATAACAAGGATTACATGATACATTGATCAGTGGAAGAATAGCGCAAGCAGTGTGTCTCCGAAGGTTTGAGTAGATAACATTTACTTCTGAAATTCGACTAAAATATGCTCGTGAACATATTTTTATTAAATTACATTAAGAAAACGCAAAATTTTACTAAAATATTCGGCATAGAATGCACCAGAATAATTATAATCAGGAATATGTAGTATAGGGGGGTTATGGTAGTTCATAGATCGATTTCCTTAACTTTTGCCACCAGGCTGCGGTATATTCAAGATTATACGTTCATTTAATTTTGCTAAGATATCTTACATTCTGACCGATGTGTACTGTATAAAGTCAACCAGAAGTACAAAAATTTTTATTTTAAATGTGTGGAAGCTGAATATATGGAAGTGAAATATTTACCCGATTTTACCTATTCCAGACACAAAGACGCTTTATTATCAGGGCAAGATGCTCCCTTAATTTTAATACTGTATCTTACAGATTGACCAATATTTTCGGGGAAAAGTCAGTCAAAGGCATTGAGGTCCACTTATTCAGTATCGGGGGGCTTGAAGGCATATAGTCCGATTTTTACAATTTTTGGGAAGGGATTATTGTACTTTGGCGTGGTGGTTGCAATCTGCTTTCACCCATTTTCACACTATACCATAGAAAAAAGAAAGTAATATAATAATCAAATTTGATTCAAATTGATTAAGTGGTTCTTGAAATATGCCACATCCGTTGTCCAATTTTTATACGGATTCCTATGCAACCCTTCCGTAACATCTTTACTGTAAGATTAACTTGTCGTTAATTATTTACTGTTGACTCGTAGCTTCAGCGACTTAAAGTTCTTCTGGTATTTGATGGACCTGCTATAAAGACTTGTTGATTTAGATACAGTGATTTGTGAGATATACACATTAAGGCTATTACGGGCAGTACCAAACCCATTTTTTAAAATTTTCAAATCATTATGATTCGCTGTACCAAACAACATGTTTGTATCTTAATTTTATGCTTAGTTATAGCACTTTATAGGTGTTCTCTAACGACAATTTTTGGGCGTGGCAGGAGTCCGATAGCACCGATCTGCAATATCAACATCCTTATAACACCGAGGCATACATGCACCCAGTTTCATGAAGTCATTCTAATTTTTACTCAAGTTCAGCGCGCCTGACTTGAGTCATGACTTCATATCTATCTCGATCAGTTTTAGCTGCTACAAACAGACAATCATATTTGCCATCAGATTAACTTTTACTTTGGCTCATATACTAATAAAATCAGTCTGTATTATATATTTATTACTATATTGTCATATGGGGCTAGAGGAAGAAGGGGACCGATTTCATACATTTTTTGCATAAAATAAATGGTGATGAGAAATACATGTCCGCAAAACTTCATAAATATATCTTATACATTAACCGATAAATATGGCATAAAACCAACTGAGTGGACGAATACTCTCATTCTCGGTATATTTGTGTGAGGGAAGGTATGGACCAATACTATTTCTACGTACGAAAAACATCGGTGAAGATACCTTAATTTCGCCTACAATTCGCACAGACGGTCGGGCAGACAAACAGAGAGAGTCATCGTGCTCGTTGTGATATACATCTATCCCGATTGGTTTAAGGTATTCCATACTAGCGATCGTTAGAATAAAATAACTCCTACACTCTATGTTACATGTTACATGTTCTTTTACTGATATTAAAATTGCACATTGGCTTTTATATATTGTTTTCGGTTGTCGGGCATGTGAGCGGTAAGCGCATTTTCATGCCCATACCAGCTCTATCGCAATAAATTTAGTTTCCATGTAAATATGATGAATTGCCTTTATCAGTAACACAAGTGGAAAGTTTTACAAGATAGTACGACTAAATACGAATATCTAGAATGGCAGTAACATTCGGTATGAATCGGTAAATGATGTAAAATATGGCGCTATCTGACCGCAACCGGCATAAATTTGGCTTAAATGGGCAGCTTCGAGGCTCGCATCGTTTGCGCAAACAAAACTGGGGTGGCTTATATTTCCCATTTGAGAAATTGTTCGTGTGCGTTAATGGCCTTATGTGTACGATTACAAACAAAATTCATTGCTATAAATTATGCATTTGGTATTTTTGTGTTCAATCGCAATCGCTGGACAATCGCGCCCACAATTAAGCTGGAAACCGTTTAATGCTTTTTATTTCATGATTTTAATAAGCATGCAAAGGAATGGGTCTAGAACAATTGGGTACTACTGGGCGAAACCTTATTTGTCTTCTTTTATTGAATGTGTGTTTAAGTAATTTGAAATTCAACTATGAAATTTAAATCGGTGCCTATTTAAATGGTGAACTGTCCCACGATTTTAAGCAATTATAAGTAGATCTTGCATTACAATTTCATTATCCTTAAGTCTAGTATATTTTTGACTCCACTTAGGGGGAGCTGAAGGCGATCTGTCAAATTATCGATTCTGTATATATTAGTACTTGAATCAAAAGGTATGTATATATATACAATTACTTTACAATTACTCTTTTAAGGATTCTCATTGCATTCAGTTTTATTTTGAGTGAACTGTGTTAGTGAGTTGAGCAGTAATAATAAAGAGAGTAGAACATAGGTGGGAGAATGTCAAGTACCGATGTAGAATCCGATGTACTATCCGGTGTAGAATGAAAGAATGTAATGAAAACATTTTAACTATACTACTCTAATATTACTTGCTTATTATTTACTAATATTACTACTACTTATTACTTTTCCCAAAAAGTCAAGCTCAATTTATCTACTTAGAAGAATCTTGCGTTCTAATTGGGGCAGTTTGCGTAACTGCTGTTTCTTATATGAGACCATATGACAATTTGGTGTGAATCCTATTTAGTAAGCTTCCCTAAGCTAATTAAGCCTATCTTTCAGAGGAAACGTTACTGACATCGTATTGAGCGAATCTCGCAAAGTTTATCTATCATGCTTGTTCAACTTCTCTATACTTGAGGCATAAACTACTTACAAAGTGGAAGCTCTATCACAGGAAGTCATCTCTGTTTGACAACAAATTACTTTGGTACTAATTGTATATAAGTTTCTAATTACAAAATTCTTGCGCCGCATCCACAGTATTTATTAATCACGGGGAAGCACACCAACCACTTTAACTGCACTTAAAGATGATGCTTTTGACATGAACTTAACTACAGCGTTTAGATATATGGCTAAGGGAAATTGATTAGTACAAGATAAAATTTCAAAAGTCAAGGTTACTCATGGGCAACACATATATATATATATATATATATTATTATTATTATTAATTATTCATAAATTCATAGTAAGACATACTTAATTTGTCGCATTTATTTCGTTCTTACGCATGTCGTTTATTTAAGGTAAGTAAGGGAGGAGTTTACCCGATTTTCTCCATTTTTGACACAAAGTTTGAGTGCTTGTGGAATTACAGGAGTTACCCCTAAATGACAGTTAGTTTAAGAAAGAATGTGTGGATGCAAAAGGAATGTGGAAAAGACATTGTGTAAGTATAAAAAAAAAAAATATTTAAAATCTACGCAATGAAGAGAAATGAGAATGAAAGAAATGAAGAAAGAAAAAATGTTGAAGGCTGCAAAATTTCTAAGATGACAGTGTTGGATGAACTACACTTTTATATATTATGATATTCACTTACTGTAATATTTTAAGCCAGTACATTTGCGGGTACTTTGAAATCGTCTGTTTCTTTAACAAAATTCAATTTAGAGAAAAACTATTGCAAAAACCATACTAACATATATTATATCTTAATAAAGATTATTTATAGTTAAGACAACGAGAGCGCACAAAGGTACACCGAACTGCCCTACAGCATAAATACATTTTATAACCCAAACTAACTTTCCGCCATTACATGTGCGTGATACCTTTTTCCGGTTCCCTTATTTTGTTCACCCTACTCTTAACCACATAGGTTGAAATATATTCGGATTATGGCCATTCAATGCACTCATGCTGTTTTTACTTTACAGGTCTACACTATTATTAGTATGAAAATGAATTTAAATGGTTTCTAAGTCCTTTCGAACACACTTCATACATTTTTATGATAATGTTGGTATTATGATATGATAACGAGTGATGACAAGTAAAATGGTCGCATTCGGAAAAATGCTTGTTTCATGGTACTTTTAACTTTCAAGGAGTTTCTAACTTTCTAACTGATTATTCATAACCTCTTAAGTCAAAGTTTTCTCAGAAAAAATAAAGGACCCCATATGAATTTGTTTATGTAAATTGTAATACTTATATGTAAATCTATAAATATATGAGAATTTGTATTCATGTGTACAATAGGTATTTTGAAAACAGTGTATGAGTATAACCATAAGGGTGTTGTGTCTGTCTTATAGGTATTCTTAAACTTTCCTTGATTATATAAAGCTTTATCTTATTTATTGTTATTACATTAGTCAAAAGTATCTTCAATTGTACAAAGGTTTTAAGTCTCTTCTTTACTTATAAAATAAATTATCCTTTGAGAACTAACTTTAGGCATTGAAACCAAGAAAGAAATAGTAAAGCATATACTTAAATTTAATATTCAGGTATAAACTTTTTTCATCTATGTGCGCATACGCTTTAATGAAAAGGGTTTAAACGCACTTATGTTAGCATATGCCATGTTGCCAAATTTCTTTTTATTTGCCTTCCATACTGCTTAAAAAAATAAATAAAATGGTGAAGTGACCAAATGGCCCTCAGCATGGGATAAAAGGAGACTTTTCTACACAGTCCCTTAATGTGCCATACATATCAAAAAGGACAAGCAAAGCTTGCAAAGACAGATTCCCTAAAGTAAACAAATCACTCAATATTTGGAAATACTTCAAAGCATCACTTAGTGGGAAGATTCAAAACTGAAAGGGTGAATGAAGCTGAACGATGAACATTTACAAAATGTGAAATAAATACATTACTGGATGAAATAAAAACTCCACTTATTGCATGTATATTACTACTGTATATATAGTTACTAGTTAGTTAGTAAAGTTATTAAATTTTAAAATATTTATATGGTTATATGTATCCCTTTCGTTTTCCCACCGGAGTCGTTTGTTTTTACCTTCTTTACTCATCAGCTCTCCATTGTCTAATTGTCGTATCAGATAATATCAAAATGTTTATTGTTATTAATAAGATCCCGATTGAGTCAAATAACATTTCCGTCTAATGATATAATATTAATTATATAATAATATTACTAACTTCTATGAAGACAAATATGAGAGCTGATTGGCAATATTTATTGCCTGTGAAAATGGAGAGTATATTTGTAATTCTCATTTGGAAAATGTTCGACCAAAAAACTCAATTCAACAAATGATTTTTGTATCGAAATTGAATGTTAAAACTGTGTTTATTGAAAATTAAATAATCCAACATCTGAGATCACTGCTCTTAAATTAACTTATTTCATTCTTATTATTTTGAAAGGTTTAAGTAGATATATACATATGCACGAATTATTCAAAAAAATAAGGGAAGCTAGATTATTGTTTTTTTTATCAGCAAATTATTTCTTTAATAACCATCATGTTCACATATGTTGTCATGTTCGTCATACTGTCATACTCCTAAATTAATCTACCTATAATTAATCCAAATAAAGAATCTAACATTAACTTCAATTATTTCACCATTATTGCTTTCTATGCTATCATTTGTAAATAGAGATGACACAAATACATATGATACCATTCTAATGACTTCAATTGATTTCTATTGGTATTTAGTTATACAAGCGGCAAGTTCTGATGCAAGAGCAATAAAAATAATTATGATTAGTACACAAGGTCTATGAGAAGATGTGCATTAATATCGCATGTATTGTTGTCAAGACAAAAAGCGATATTTTATAAATATATCTAATGAATTGAACGATATTTAAGTATTATGATGTAATTTATATATATTATATATATATATATATATATATGTATTTATATAATTATATCTAGCACATGGAGCTATATATATATATATATATAATATATGTACTTAATTTTGTTTGAATAGATTTTTAACGTAATAGAAAATGTCAAATGTTGTTAGTTTTATTCATATAACGGATGACTGTAATACACTAAAATAGCCTGGATAATTAACAATTGACATTTTCAAATAGTCAGTATAAAAAGTCGAAACGTAGAGACTTCTCCATAGGCTTGGAATTTCAACAGAAAAGGTGATGTGTTTTCTCTGTATCTTTGTAAGAACTATTTACTAAACTAAAAATACTTAAATTTAATTTATGGCTCATAATTTCGTAAATTGTTTATGTAAAACTTTGCCATTAACTCCGAAACAAAGTTAGATTGCAGTGGGAGTGATTTGGTGTTTGGAATATTAAAAATATGGCGAATCTCCAAAGTGGATGACGCTAACAAGTAGCAAACAAAGCATATACTTACTAACAAGCTATGAAAACAATCACTTGGGGATTGTATATAAAATTTTGACATTGAATTGGGAAAATGTAGATAAATACCAACATCAGCAGTAGGCAAGCACTCTAGTCTAATCCAGACTAAATGAGCTACAAGAACGTTTTTATGATGGTAATATTTTGTACACTGGGGGGTGTAGCTAAGTAAGTCCAACAAATGTGTGGAAAAGCTGAAGTCTAGTCGCATAATAATTTACTGTTAGTGTTTGTAAGGTAAGTATATACCGTTTACTACATTCGCCGAGTAAACACTGTTCTGGTGACACAACAAAGACTGCTATAATTGTCAACAGGTCAGGAAGTGCTGTTAAATGAAAACTCAGGCTTTTACCGGTATGCAGTGTAAATGTACAGTTCTGGCGAAAAACTCATAATGGTTTTGGGAAGCTCAGTTGATGGGTTGAAACCTTTTAAATTTTATTGTTGTTTGAAGCCATAACATTTTCCCACCTTTCTAGCAATTTGTGGATCAGAAAAGAACTGCCCCGGCTTGGCGGTCAAGAATGAATCAAACCAATAAGCCAATTTTTGATATCCTGTTCTGAAGTGAACCATATTCCAGTGAGGGTGTTATACTACGACCTTAACAAATGGTTTGGCTTAACAAATAGTTTCCAATTTTTAACCGGATTTGCAACTTGAGGCCGAGCTTATCCACGATGGAAAGAAGCTACCTCGTGTCTAGTCGCAAATTCCGGGCGTTTTTTCGGGAATTGCTCGCTTCAATTTGATCAGATGTTGTTGGTAGCGTTCTCCATTAATAGCTTCACGCGATTTTAGAAGCTCATAATACAGCAAGACCTTCCTATCCCACCAAATACAGAGCATTACCTTGGCGTCATGGCTATTCTTCTTTACCGTTGATTTGGCTAGTTGGCTAGATTGGTCAGATCTCACAAATGATTTTAAATAATTTTGTGGGTTTCGTCGAGCCGAGCAGTTTGCAATTTGGCGTTCCTGACGTTATTCGATAAGAAATTATCGTACTTGTATTTGTTTTGAAAAATATCGATGTATTAAGTTAAGTTCCTACCAAATTTCACAATATAGCAGTGGAGCCATTATTGCAGAATACTATGTAGCGAATATAACAAGGTAGCCGGTAAGTGAAATTCCCCCAAGATATCGCCAGTTTTACTTAAGTTATCGCATGTACAGATAAACGACTCCTGACCAACATAAAAGTACAGCAAATGTTCAATCTTCGAAGAAAGTGCTTGAGCCACTTTTAAGTAGACTTCAGAAATGATTTAAGCTCGCTGGGAAGGGTGCTGAGTTATACGTATGCGAAATACAATAACAGATGGGAAGAGCTGAGTTTTGCAAATCCTCAACTCTCATTATTAATGTCCATCTAAACCTGGAGTGGAGTGTCATCGATACATGTTAACTTACCACATTAGAGGGACAGTGTCAAGCGTTTACTGAAAGGATTAAAGTCGTAATCAATTAGATCACTCAACCGACTCAGCATTAAGAACCAAAAAACAAATAAATCAGTAAGTAAAACCAATTCAAATCAAATCAAACTGTGAAAATATTTTCTCAGAAATTTACTCCAAATTGGAGGAAAAGTAAAATTTTTCTTTGTAATAATACACCCATTTGAATCTTTCGAATTTTGAATTTAAAACGATAAAAAACATTTTTTAATCGACACTTAGGAAATTTAATTCGTTTTATTTATTATTGAAAATTAAAAATTGTTTTAATATACCATAACATTATTAAAAAAGATTTAAATAGTTACTGTATATTTTAAACGATCAATATATAATAATTTTTAATTGTAATAAATATTGGGTGTTCTCATTTAAATGCCCAAAAATTGGTATTTTTGTCTGATCTGGCAACAATGTAAAATGTGCGCTCTCACACTGGAATAAATTGGGTAACCCTTTATCTCTGCCATCTATGCAAGCTTGTTCTTTCCTTTACATATTTTCCGCCTTTTTTCTTAATTACCAAAGGCAGATTGCACTGTGAGAGAATATATCTGTTTGTTTTCCGTCATTGCCCGGCCAAAGGACCTCCACTTAAGTATAACTACGCGCCCGCAGACGGACGGGTAGAAACGCCTGAACAGTGCAAGTAACAGGTGGCTAAAGTCAAACGGCAAACGGCAAACGGCAAACGGCAAAGTGGAAGGCGCACTTGAGTAAAATGTTGAAAGTAAATATCATTTACATTTATAAATGCGCCGGCAGCTCAGCATGCGCCAGCAGCGATATGTGTAGATATGTATTGAACTACATACGTACATATATATGCGTCCCAAAGACATTAAAATGTCTGCAATGGTGTGGCCAATATATAATGTTAATATAATATTCGAATATAAATCTGCATTTAGAGTAATTAACATTTAAGGATTTACGGTGAGTGGGGCAGTATTTTTATACCCCCTCTTAAAATGTTTTACCCATGTTGGTTGTCCATCTTGAAATGGCATAAAGAAGTGATAAGAATCAAATTGAGAGCCTTTAATATAACGGTGGTGATTACGGACGTGTTCGAAATAAAAAAGACACAGTTAAGTGGACTGATGTAAATCATGACATGGGTCTAGGTCGACCTCTGCAGATCAAAATTGCCAAATATCTGGGACAATATTTTGCGAAGTGATCCCTGAACTTGCTACTGTACTTAGGTAATTAAGCTGATGGCGTTCATAAGAAAACCATATCGGAGATGGTTGCAGTTGTATTCTAATTTCCGTCATTTACTTCCAAATTATAAGGATCCAATGGGAATGTTATGGACCAAAACTAAAATGGAAAACTTACTTTGTCAGATAAGAAATTTTACTTAGAATACATCAGGTACCACATCCATTGCTAAATCTTAAAACTGATCCGTATGAATGGCAACCGTATGATCCTTACTGTTAAATTTAACGCCGATCCGTCTTCATATTTCGGAGAGCTGTTGTTCCATCAGTATTTCAGCAACATAATTTATTAAACTCAATATTGCCACCGAATTGGATTAACATAATTTTAGTAACTTATGAGATATATAGATTAGACCTTCAGGAGAGCTTTCTACAAGCTTTGAAGGGTCCCAAATAACGGTTAAGTGAACAAAATTACCGACTAATATACGAAATGCGTCCAGTTTTGGATAATAAGTACCGTTTACTTTTTAAAGGTAACCACTAATAAAAGGGCAAGGGAAGAAGTATCATGCATAATATAAAGACCGATGTCACTAATTTTTCATGCAAAAACACTCGTTTGGTATGAAGAGCATTATTGTATTATGGCATATATTTTGTATAAATTTCATCCATACACAATACATACTACCTAATCTTAGTAGGGTAGAGATCTATATGTCAAGATCAATGACAAAAAATATATAATTGCTACAACAGGGCACTTAAAGTGGGGCCAAAACAAAAAGCTTCATAACTCTTCGCAATCTTCCTTTCTTTTATTTTTTGCCTATCGGCTACTACCATTACATACCTTCCTTTCAACATTAGAAGTGAGATGAAATGTGGCTGACAAAGGTGTCTCCTTTATTGCACAACCTGTTGCAGAAAAAAGGTGTAGCAAACACTTTGAGTTGGCGCCTGAGTACAGCTAGTTGGTAAGGCATCAACAGGTAGCAGAAAGCAAGTGCCAAATGGCAAAGTAAAAAGCGCACTTGCGAAAATGTTGAATGTAAATGTCATTTGCATTTAAAATTTGGAAGCCTTCATCGTGAAGTAGCTGTGTGAGAAGTGTAAAGGATCTCTTCAAGATATTTAACTTTTTTCTTTCAAATAAAACAATAAAATTTAATGAAATTATCAATATTTAAGGTTATAAAATTTAAAGGCAATTTGTGGTTTCAATTAGTGGTTAATTTTGCTTGCTTTGGATACAACTTTAACAAGAAGAAAAATAGTTTCAATAATCCATGAGGATCTCCACACAATTACTCACTCTCCAAATACGGCAAATTTGTTTGTATATGATGCTTTCATGCCAAAAACATATCTCGAATTATATATGTAATATAAAAGGTTCAGTATTCTGTTTAAACGCGATTCTCATATTGGCACTAAAAGTAAGAACTAAATCATTGCCAACGTACATAAGTTGCTTATTTTATTATTAATAAAGAGGAATTTCCGAAATATCTTCTAAATTTGCTACATCGCCCAATTAACTTTTTATAGCCAAAATTTTATCACAATACTTGTATAATAAATAAACATAACTGCCTGTAAATTAACTGCCTCTCTCTTTCTCCCGGTCTCTGCTATAAAATTTAGCTTGTTGTTGAGAAGAAATACAACCTGCAAACACCATTGCACCGCTCAAAAATATTAATATCAGCCAAACGTTAAGTCACTTTGAAGCCATGGAATGATTTTAGAATAATAAAACCATGAACCAGTTAATGTATTGTGTAAAGCTTGGGTAAATTGTGTAAATTATTTATATATATATATATAATGCACAGCGGGTGGATTTTTGCTAGATTGCCCGTCGAATATTACGTCGCTTTCATCACATAATTTCAATTTCATTAAAGACAGCAGGAGCGCCTGTAATGAAAGAGTCATAAGAAAGGTGTAAAAAATATTGGGTTGTTCGGAAAGTCATTTCGTTTTTTTTGGGGAACATGAAAGACAGTTTTCGTATAATGAATAAATATTTTATTAAATTATATATTGGCCATTCTGGTCCAACACCTTTTGCCATCTTTCTGGCAGTAACATAATTCCCCTCTCATAAAAGTTTTGGTCCTTGCTGGCAAAAAACTCGTCCAGGTGGTTTTTGACATCTTCATTTGAGGTAAAGGTTTTGCCATCCAAAAAATTTTGCAGGGACCGGAACAAATAGTAGTCGGAAGGCGCCAGATCTGGAGAATATGGTGGATGTTGCAGTACGTCCCATTCAAGCTGTAAAAGTTTTTGGCGAGTGACCAAACTTGTGTGAGGTCTCGCATTATCCTGGTGGAACACTACACCCTTCCTGTTGATTAATTCGGGCCTCTTCTCTTTAAGTGAATCATTCAATTTGTCCAGCTGATGACAATAGACTTCTGAATTAATCGTTGTATTGTCCGGCAAAAGCTCAAAAAAAAACGATTCCTTTGACATCCCACCAAACGGAGAGCATCACCTTTTTTTGGTGAATGTTGGCTTTTGACACGCTTTGAGCCGGTTCATCTTTTCTGCTCCATGACCTCTTGCGTTTAACATTGTTGTATACAACCCATTTTTCGTCCCCAGTAATAATCCGCTTCAAAAATGGATCATTTTCTAGACGTTTGAGGAGCGAATCACACGCGTCAACACGACGACACAAATTTCGCTCGGTAAGGACATGGGGCACCCACACATCGAGCTTCGAGGTTAAGTCCATGCCTTTCAAATGGCCATAAACAGTTGAATTCGACAAATTTAACCTCTCACCGATCTCTCGTGTGGTGATTCGCCGATTTGCATCAACTAATGCCTTTATCGCATCTTTGTCAGCTTCGACCGGCCTTCCAGACCGTGGTGCATCTTCGACATCAAAATTGCCGGATCGAAATTTTGCAAACCAGTTCTGGCACTGGCGTACTGTTAACACGCCTTCTCCATACACATCCGTCAATTTTTTTCTCGCTTGGACAGCATTTTTACCTTTTCTGAAGTTAAAAAGTAAAATATGACGAAAATGCTGCTTATTGCTCTCCATATTTAAAAAGGCACCAACCAAAAACTACTGGGTAGAATTAATAGAACTTTTTCACACACAAGCCCTGCAATATCAGCTCTCATGACATATAATGGTTATGGGGCTTAAGTGTGAAGTTAGTTTCGAAAAAACGTAATTAAGTCCTCTGGCGAGAAAAAACGAAATGACTTTCCGAACAACCCAATATGTTTGCTAATAATTCTTATATTCGGTCATTTAGAGGGCGGAGCAGATGCTCATTCCTAGTGCCATTCCATGCACCAAATCACCGTTTTGTATCTTAATTTTTGGCTTAGTTATTGCACTTCATAGGTTTTGGCTTAACGGGATTTGGTGGGCGTGGAAATTTTTCGATTCTGTCCATCTACAAGATCGACTTTCTCATAGTATCAGGGAACACGTATCTTAAATTTTACTAAAATTATCGCTTGTACGGCCTGATAGGTGTCCGAAATTCAACTCGTCTCGTGATCCTGATTATTTTGAACGAGAGAAGCTTATATATATGATACCAGAAATCTTAAGGCAAGCCAAATTGATAAACGCTAATTTAGCGCATTTATAATGAATGAGGTATGAATATTATATGATGAATATTAGACACTTTCGCAATTGGTATTGTTTAGAGACGAGCCAATACTTCGAGATGCCTGAAAATTTTTACCGCTCACAATGTATAGCTAATATTATATATGATTGGTTATTGTACAAAATTGTGTATCGATTGTGCTCTTTTTTGGTGTCCCATATATGCTCTAGCCTGAGTTGTACAACTTGCTTAATTGTGATTCGACATGGCGACGTCTGATCGATATAGCTTACATATAATGAGTGAACGTCTTTATATTGGAGAAGGTGCTGATTCAGTCCCCACCCGATAACGGCTAAACTGATATAATATAACATTTTAAGTTCAATAAGCAATAAGGAAGTATAACGAATCGAAGTAGTCAATAAAGCATAACAATAATATTTAATTTTATAAAATTAAAGAGAATACGTCTAAAAGTTAATAGCGTACTCTAGGGAAATTTTTTCTAATCGTAGGAATTCGTGTCCCTCTTCCTATTTATACTAGGATTACTTATCATGGACTAATTATTATTTATGAAAATTTCCACAACAAATTCATACTTACATATATACATGTATTACATATTAGTGCAATATAATTTAAATTTTAAAAAAGTATGCACCTGTACTCAGCTCTTATGTTAACATTTTAATGGTAATCTAAATTTTATATGTGATTCGAAAGCTTCACCTACTCACACATTCATATAGAAGTGCCACATGGCATTATGCGGCTTGGTGTAGCGGCTTACAAGTATGAATCTGAGTCTAAATTTAAAATTTTATCACCTCAAATGACATAATGTACGCAGCTTATTGCCATGCATGAAAGGCAAATGGAAAATGCGAGCACTTATCTGGATCTGAAACCCTTAAAAGTGGAGTATCTAAAGATATGAGGACGGTGCATTTGAGTGGTTCAAATGTTCTTTATAAATATATTTAATGGCTTTCTTTTTTTCAAATACGTGTATGAATTTTTTGTTTGTTTGAAAGTAAAAGGATATATCTATATATCAGAAAAATATTCGAAAGTCTAATCGTTGTTCAAGTTTTTGGTTTTATAAGCAATAAGTCATAGGCATAAAATGTCTTGCCTCAACTTATCTTTTTACAGCTCCAATCCATTTTCCCTACAAAGATCGAAATAACTGTCATGCTACAGCAGGTGTTACTAAGCTTCTACAAATGTTTACGAGAAGATTATGGAGTGAACTGCTGGCTCTTGCGTATTCAGTTGTTATTATCATAAAAGTCAAACAGCGTGTTATGTAGTAAGTCCAGTTAGGCACTTTCTTGCACTCGCATTGTCTGCTTGAAGCTGGAGAAGCCCTTTTTCAAAATTTGAACGCATTCCCATTTCACGCATTTGAACATTTCCCTGCCTTAGATCCTTGCACATTGCGGGAGTATAAAATGTTCGGTTACACCCGAACTTAGCCCTTTCTTATTTGTTTGTGATATTTTATTATGAAATTTTTCTGACATCTGGAAAAATATCGTCGCAATTAACTCAAAGATAATGACTGACAATTCAATTTTATAGTAGTTTATGACACAACGTATTCGATACAGAAACCTAGTAGAAAGAATAACCTTTTTGCTTGTAAACCAAACTAGTGTTAAATTTCACTACTATTGAAATTACGAGCTTACTGCCAATTCAGTACTTTTGTTTTCGATTCAATGATAACACACGGCACAAAAGTATGATGTCGAATACTTTTGTTAGTTGAGCGACATTAAATTTGAAAAATCGCCCATTAGTATGTAAGTCTATATGTCATAATTACACATTAATATTAACATATAATTCAATTCATACAAAATATTCTTGTTATTCATATCCGAACGAAAATGGACTATAAGTATAGTTGTTTGAAAAATGTTGGACCAAGCGCCACCTATTGGGTGATTTTCCGTTTCGAATATGTTATATTATGTGTTGAATGTGTTAGCTATATTCAAACAGTTTTTATAATAATTAAAACCCTTCGACAGACAAATGACAAGTATCTTGGCATATTCTTTCCTTGAAAAATAATTAATAGTCTATTAATTAAAAGTAGAAACTGACTATGGAATTTGTTGGGTGTTAATTTATGCAAAATTTCAAATAAGTTTTAAGCTCTACATAAGTCTAACCCTCATTCTCCTTAGCTATCTAGAATATCTTGCCTGTTGTATTTTATAAATTGCCTACCAGAGTTAATTGAGTAGCTAGTGGCCAGAAGAACTTCCAAATTAAAAAACATGTCGCATTTTGGTTGCTATTTTTGAAGATTATATACCATAAATGTAGAACTATTAACTCCAAGCCAAACCAATTCAATATGTCGGTATTTACATTTAGTTGTATGGTAGGATAAATATGTAAATGCAATTCATTCCTCAAGTGTACTTACTAGTACATTTCTTAAAATGACATCTCGCAACTTAGTTATAGGAAATTCGTACGAATCACGCACAAAATGGTCAATATCCGATTCTCCAGTGAACTAATATTTCAAATGTCAATTAGCGTTAGTCTATTGTAATCACGTTAAGCGCCTAACGGTACCTCATTTGATTAAGCACCACTCTATGACAAAACAAATTGAATGTACTTGGGCTGAGTTGTTTATAAATGTGGGTCAGTTGTATAAATCCAACTTGCCAATAAGGATTTGATATATTCAGCCTTGTATTATATAATTTGTGGCAAACATTAGTATAAATAGAGGTACTTCCTGCATAAAAATACATGAAAAATTTCAATTTCAAAAAGTTCAAAAAATTCAAAAACGGGTTTGGGAGCTTAATTAGAAGATAGAAAGGATTTATGAACTTTAATTACTTAACTTGTTTATTCTTTGAAGTCTAGAGAAACCACCATCACAAAAGAATATTCTTTCAACTTCAATTGGTAACGTCGTTGAGTTCGTCTTGTTGACGTTATAGGTTTATCATAGTCACAAATATTGAGATTTAATATACTAGAAGATTGGGATTGTTTTGGGTCCGTTTAGCTGTATGTAGTGGATCACTTGGATTGGGAAAAGAGATTACCGAAATGCTAATATACCTGGTCGGTTTTATCATGATATTTCCAATTCTACTGAAGTTGTCGGTTGTATAGACAACTGAAAAGAAGATTATAATTTCTATATATAATAATAATCGATTTATTTTCAAAATAATTTCAATGCACTCTACTTGAATTCGAAAGTTGATTACTTTTTCTTTACACTTTTATAAACGTTAAGTAATTTTAAAACAACTGCTGAATTCTTTAACCATAATTCCTAAATTTTTTAGAAAGAGAATGCCAGCAATTTATATCTCTTTTCTAAGACAAAATAAGGTATAAGAATTGACCTTATATAGTAATAAGTCGTCCTAAAGCAGTGGTCGGCATTTCATAACACAATCGTTCTAGCTTATATCTATTTATCGTTTAGTCGTCGTCGAGACAGTGACGAAACAATATCGCGCATAACGGGGTCGCAAAGGCAAATGCGCCCTACTCCAAATTATTCATGATTACGAATGCCTTTTGTTGTTATGAATTATATTTTGTGTTTTCTGTAATTTAAAGGCAATAAAATTCAGGTTTTTAGGGTCCAATATATTATTTTTAATCGTAAAATATACAAGACGAATAAAGAAGTACGAAAACGAAGTACGGGCGAAGTTGTTATGTTGGATAATACAGGGGTGCGTCAAAGTATGGAGCGATTTCATCAGTTTCTGATACCAAACCAGTTTGTGATAAGATAGTATGCTTTGATTTCATAAATTTTTGAATCATATTATGTTAATCGTAACTTACTTGGTGCACATTTACAGTACCAAATTAAGGTATGTTAATTGTAAAATGATGACCTGGTTAATCAGTATATCTTATACTTTGATTGTAAAGTCGTGTGTTTAGTGTTGCTGCGCTCTACACAAAAGCTACCCGTTAATGAGTAGCAATTAACTTGCACTTTCGTAATGTAATGGAATATTAAATTCCAAAAATTTTACACAAGTTTTATTAAATAATGGGCTTACTCACTAATTGCTACTTATCATCCAAATTTTGTGAAAGAACAGCAATTAAATTCATTGGACAACAATTTCAAATTCATCCGAAATTCAACTTCAATTTTAATCATTGTGCTAATTATGCTAATATAATATCACTACGATTATAATAAGAATCGCAAAATTTTGCACTCAAACATTTTATTCCCCTTGAGTGAACATCAAATTGGAATCTCACTTTAAATGGCATTAATATCAAATGTTGCCTCGAAAATAATATGACATTTGCACAATGCATAAGAGCGCAGTTGTTACTTAGTAACAGATTTACTTGTTAGTGTAGGCAAATTATGGCGCTTTCTATGCCAACTAAGTTGCAATAATAACACCTCAGTATAGCACTATTGTTGGTTGCAGCAACACAGTGTACTTGAGATAATATGACACCGATTAATATGCCTTTTTGCTTTACTTGTTATCTTACATGGGTAAATGGAAATCTACTCCTTACTTTATTTCCAACATATAATAGTTTCTACACACTTAAATTTAGAACCAGTGGCTTCGATATGCCTTAGCAAAAATAAAAAAATAATAAAGCAAACTTTAATGTCAGAGTCTGCAAAGGAGAGTCTAAAAGTTCTGTTCACCTAAGCGTTGCTTGAAGCCTTAAATCAATATGATTTCAATGTCTCAATATCTCAATGCCTCAATCAATATGAAATGAATATTCAAGCGATAAACAAAAAAAAAATTTTTATTGTCTTTAAGAGACCTTCTCATCTTCCCATCTAATATATTTAGTGAGCACATAATATAATATATACATAAATTTGTACAGTCGTAAAAAATAGTTTGAATTAAGTGTTATATTTAAATTTTTACGACCTTTCCTTTTGTACGAAACCTTTCGTCTCGGCCTACATTTTCTTATATTTCTTTTGTAATTTAGCTGTTCCATTCCGTTTGAATAGCTTTTCCTGATAACAAATTCTAAGCTCTCTTCAAATACAATTATATTTCTGGGCATAAAAATGTCACCAATTGAGATAAAGAGCTAGGTAGTTAGGTAGGTAGATAGGTAGGTAGGTAAGTAACTATTCTGTAAAAGTCCTTTGATTATATTCAAGCATACTAACAATTTTTACCCTCTTTTTGTATGAAAATTAAAAAATATGAAAGTATATGTGAACAAATACGATAAAATGAGGTTAAGAACAAAAAATTGAAAGGCAATTCATTAAACGAAGTTTATTATTTTGTTTTCAATTTCGTTTTTAATGACAAAACATAGAATACGAGCGAACTCTTTCTACTACCACTAACAAATACCAATATACGCAAATGTATAATGGGAGAAATATAGACAGTTACAAATAAGGAAACGACAAGTTCGGGAGTAACCGAATATTTTGTACTCTCGCAATGTTTAGAGGTCAAAGTCAGGGGTATATTTTAAGTTAAAAGTTTGTATAAATAATGTTTCGGTACTAGATTTAGCTTCATGTCCGAGATTTTGCTACTAATCTAAATATTCTCGCTTAATTTTATTGAGACATCTTCTCTGAAGATATATAAGCATAAACTCAACTAAAGGAACGCAACTTAGTATATGAAGAAAAAGTCAACCTATGAAACGTAAATCACTATATTAGGTATATGGGGGCCCGATCAAGATCTAAACCACTTTTATTCATATTCAGCACTAAATCACATTATAATTAAGAGAACCTGGCCACTTAATTTCATTAAACTAGCACAGCTATTTACCAATTTTTTTACCAACCGAAGTTTAAAATCAACCGAAAAATCGAAAATCACTATATTAGGTATATTGAGGCTAGAGAAGTTCTGAGCTGATTGCCTTTGCTTTTGCCATTAAACTAAAGTATGCTCGAGGACATTTTTCCATGCACTTGAATTAAGAAACCTCACAATTTAACTGGGCATGAAGTCCACTAGAATAACAAAAATCATTATATGCAGTATCTGGGGGCTCGAATGATTCGTTGACCGATTTCGCCACCAGATCATAGTATATACAAGATTACAAGTTCACTTAATTTTGCCGACATATCTTACATCGTGACCGATATATACGGTATAAAGCCAAACGGATATGTGGATTTCCTTACATATATAGGTATATTTGGTTTGGGGAAACTATTGAGCTGATTTTCGATTTCGCCCATTTTTCTACTATATCTTACGGATGCACAAAATTTGGTTGAAATTGGTCGAGTAGTTGTTGAAATATCGCACAAATTAATATTCCGCACATGCCACACAGTGCCGTGTTGGGTAAATGTAACGCTGATGATATTGATACCATGTAAATTTGGTGTAGGGAGCCGGTATCATTCGTGGCGTGATCAAGACATGCTGCAATTAAGATTGTTAGATAATGTGTAGCACAGGTGACATAATTCAATTAGTTGTACAGCTGAACGAACAGTTAAGAAAGCTCTTTGATAATAAAGATGATGATGTACTTTAAAGTGCTGTAATAAGGAACTTTGTGATTTGTGATGATGTACTTTAAAGTGCTGTAATAAGGAAAGTGGGCGTGGTAGTAGACCGATTTTGCTTTAACAAAGAAGTGTCAACAAAATGTTTTGTACCAAATTTGGTCCCAAATTGGTCCACTATTTGTTGGAGGAGTATAAAAATATGTTTCACAATTATTAAATACATCTGACCTCTTAAAATATATGTCTCACTTATTAAGTGAAATATCTATCTGCAGACAGGTTGGCAAACTATCTGGTGAAGTGATACTATATATACAATGAATATCGCGCGGGAAGTAATCGCCCTAACCCGATATAGTCTATTTTCTTCTTATATCAATCAGATAATATATTATAAAATAAATCCGTTTATTTAAACTATTAATCAGTGAATTTACTTAGGAAATAATGTGTTAATTACCTAAGCCATACACATACATACGATTTAAATCGTCGGATTAAACACCTGAAATCATTACAAAGGAATTCACAGGTTGGGTTCAATTCGCCAATGTAACCAATCAAATTAGTTCCGAAAATGTGAGTATAAACTTTATAACAAATAGTTACAGCTACATACATACAAATATGTTAGTATTTGAACTTTGTTATTGTTTTGCCGCTGCAATTGGAAATTGAATCAAATCAAGTAAGCAAATGAGCACCAAAGGCAACTGGCAGGTAAGCATGGAATGAATGGCAAAGCAACATACTTTTGGGTGTGATATTGTTGGATCGAATACGAATGATATATACATATGCGGTGTGTGCTTTGCAGTTTGCGGCATGACTCATGAAAAGTTGCACCGTAAACATTTAGTATGCCAATAGTGATGTGTGATCGAAAGCGAACAGTGCACAATGCAACAAATCTCATATCAAATGTCCAGTTAAATGTCAAAATTTGTAACAGGATTACAACACATTATACGTTTTATCGAATAACGCCGTTCTGTGGGCGTCACAACGGTCCAACTCCGCCCATGTGCAATGCCAGCCTCCTTAGAGTGACCAAAAACACATTTACCGAGATCATTAAGATATTTTCATTTTTACTTAGATTATCGCTTGCATGGCCCGACGGACGGGCAGACAGTCAGTCTGCAGTTAGTGAGTCCTAAGAAATGGTCAAATAAAAATTTCTACTAGCTTAAATTTAAAATGCAGCAGAAATCAGTTAATTTTTTTTTTTGACAGACCCTCCGTATCTGCTTAGTTTGGCACTACAAATAACTTGCAACTTTACGCTTTGATATAAAGTTCCAGCTTAGACAAGTACTACTTGCACTCAATTGATTGGTGATAAAATAGCAAATATCTCCGTCACATCCGCTTTGGTTTCCGCCTTTTCATCAGCTTTAGTATTTGCCCCGCATCTTTACTTGTCTGCATCGATTGCATAGGCTTGGTAATAGTGCAAGTGCTCAGAGAATGGTAATAAAATGAAAGAAGTATTTAATTTCTCATCGTCAATCGGCTCTAGAAGTAGCTGCTGACTAAATAGAATTCATCTGACTGGGTAATAAAACTTGCTTTGTTATTTGTGTCATTCAAGTATAATCATTACCTGTAGAAGTTATTGAAGTACATGTATTTTTATATTGTAGTTTGAAAACAGGATAATAAATAAGAGGTAAGCAATGTGATATAAATACTAGCTGCAAATACCATCGGCTTTCTAAAATCAAAATTAGTAATATGTTCTAACTTTATATGATATGAACTTATAGGTAGGGGGTAGGGTTTAGGTTATTCTGATTAGGTTTAGGTTAGGTTAAGCTGGTTGCTTAGATGTACATATCCTGGTGTTTATATTAAATTTTTGAATACGCGGCTACCAAAATATCAATGTCAATATGGTCAATGCGAAAAGTGACTTTTTTGCAGCTATGTCTATTTGTTTCTTCAATAATCATATCAAAACCTTCTTCATCAAAAAGTAATAACAAATAACTCAAATGGCGTATTATCATTAAGGTTCTCAGACAAGCTTTTCTTTAAGTCCTTTAGTGGTTCCATGACTGGGCTTATGTTATATTGGAAAATCCCTTGATTATTCCTTCGTTTTATCCCCTACGGTTTATTAAAAGCTGAAGGCTGGTCTCATATTCTTCCCATTTTGAAATTCATTAGCGGAAGTATTCCCAAAAAATTTCACTGATTCATGGCAACCCTGATCTAAAAATTGTAAAATGCGTTTAAATCTTTTCTAGTCCGCAAGTATCAAATATGAAGATCTCCGTTTCTACGGCTGACTTCATAACGAAAATTACTTTCCGTTAGTAGTTTAACTCCATTTAGTTTTGTTGCTCAAAAGGTACAAAATCCAAGAAACGGTTTTTTGAATATATGTTGGTTTTGTTGTATAATTAATTTTCGTATTTCTGGTTGACTTTACATAGTGCATATCGGTTACTGAGACAAATATCTGAATACATACATATAGCTTATCGCAGTTCGGGGTCAAAAATTATCAATTTGTAAGTTACATATTGGTTAAGGTGGAAGATATCTGAATAAAATTAATTGCTTTTTTGAATTGCAAATTGAATTGTTGGCATCGGTCTTCATCGGCAACTTCTTTCTTTGCAAGTGCAATCACCTGGTGTATTTAGACCTTAGCCTTAGATACTTTCAAGTCGGCAAGTTCTACAAATTATGAATTAGAGCACTATATTTAATAATATTATTGTAGATATCTTTTAAAGTTCACCATTTATGACTCGTTGACCTAATACCAATGCCGAAATCAACGTCAATGGCAACAGAGTATGGCTGGAAGTTTGTAACTAGGTCGCAGAAAGTTTTTATGAAAATTACATTATAAATATAATATTATTTTTACAATACGAATATGAGAATATAATAAAGAAGGATCAAAGAGTTAGAAACTCTTTAAACATCTGAGGTGAGCATGCTAAAGAGATGGTCCACCAAAAAGGTAGGATTGAAGGAAATCTTTTGATTGAATGATAACAATTAATATCAATAATTTCTCTTTCCGCTGTCATAAAAATTAAATGATGCTACTATGGCATGGGGAAGTAACTACTAGCAGAAGATATACATTTGACTACAGACGAAACCAATAAATTAATTTTTCTCTTTCGAAATAATATAATAGGGTATAAAATGACTGGTTGAAAATGGGAGGTCAACGTCTAATATTATTTAATCATAAATATTTATTTGTACCTTGTCTATAATGGTTGCACAAACTATCTAAATAACCAAGCTTTGAATATTCTACCGATCAATTCAGAATAGCTTTATTTTTTAGTCATAGTATAATTTCTTAAACAATAATGTCGTAGAAGCACAACAAGTGAAACATTTGCCGGTTATTATAAATATGTTATCACGCATGCTTAGTGCACTCAGCAATTTCTTACCTAAATGACTGTCTCATTAAATTATGCGAGTATTGTGTCACACGTACAGTTACCGCATCTAAATCTAACCACAAACATAGATAGAGGCATTCACTATCACGCGAAATAGACGTGACTGCATGCAGCAATTTATACTAAATATTATATTTGCCGAAGATAATTCATTGAGGAAACTTCTTGGAATGGTATTGTAGTCTAATATGCAAGATTTTGTATATTTCTCTGCTTAATAAAGTCGATATGCTTGCTCAACTTTTGAGTTCTGAAATATTACACGTACAATACGCAAATGGCACTCACGCAAGTGCATATGCCGGTAGTGTGTGGCAACTATTTTCGCACTTGCACGTGGTGAGCAATTTTCCTAATAAATGCTGCGTTAAATGAGAGCTGGAGAATTACAATGCTTCTTCTAACCGCCACTACGAAATAGGCTCATACATATGTACACATTTGTAACAAGTAAGAAATTCGTAAGTTCGGGCATATTCGAAACTTATATACTCTTGTAATTTGCATGAATTGAAGACGTGTTAAATATTTCGGAATTTCGACATAATTATCAACTATCTAATTATATAAGCAACTTTCCTGCTTAGAAAAGAGCTAGAGGAAGATATTAACTTATCTCATCCATGTTTCCTCAATGTCACTTTGTTTTAAGCGAAACATTCTTGCAAACCAACAATATAAAGAGAATTATTCCTGCCAATTTTGTTGCGGTTACCGATATATAAGGTCTAGTATAAAGAAATCCATTATTTTTCCAATGGATGGCTTTAGTAATCTGTATCTTGGGTTCTATAAGTCGTGCGATCGGTTTACGTTATATAGCTTTAGAAAGACAAGATCACGTATAAAAGAAACCCCTCAGACAGTTTTATGATTGCTTTACCCAGTATTGTTTGAGCACGCGTCAAAGATGGGCGCCAGCAATGAGAAAATATGCCATTTTCTACAAATTTTCTTTGATATAGGCGAAGACGCAAAAAAGACGGCTGAAAGTATGAATATTGTTTGTGGTCCTGGTACTATAATAGACCCAATCAGGGGACATTCGGACCTACATTGTCAAAAGTTGAACCCTTTTTCTGATACTGTCAGTAGCTTTCAACATAACCTTTGTGTAGAATATGGGCGTGGTCTGATGACTGTGATTTCACACGTTTTCACAGTGAAAATTATTTGTTAAGCTCCAATTATTTCTCCTCAATAGCTGGCATTAAATTCTAAATGTAATTTCCCACTCTCAAAGCTTAAATAAGTTTTAGATAATATCTCGAATTCGTGCTGCTCAGCTTCCAACCTTACTCAGTACCTTCCTCACGAAACTTCTATGTAACTAATTACAAATATTCGTTGCATCTGCTAAGCTATGCTTTCGCAACACTATTGCAACATGCCTTGATTGCAAGATGAGCAGAAAGTAGCATTAATAATCCGCCAAACGCTTGTTTGAATAATCACACCAAATTTATAAAACACAAGGCTTTGCAGCTGTTGCACGTACATCAGCATCGAAGATGACATTGCTCTCATTAGTAGTCGTCGTGCGCGCTCTCTTCTGCGTATTATAGTTACTAATTTTCGCAAAACTTCGTGCAAGCTGAAATATTGAATAACATGCGCAATTCTGCAGTGAGAGGGAGACTAATTTTATGATAAAAATTTTTCAACTTTTTGGCATCCGGGAATGTAAGTAGTTAGCCTAATACCTAAGTAGGAGTACCCGATTTGTTGGTATGGTCACCATATACTTCATATAGAACTATATTTTGCGGATTCCTACTTTATATTCTTAACTTCTACATGTTTGCACCTCGAATCAAATAACCACAAAAAGAGTAAGTGTACTAAGTGCATTCCGATATTTTGATTAGTGCCTTTAATATCTGTTTTAAAGTTAACCTGACTGTAGGAAATCGGTGTAAACATTATACTAGTGTTGGGAAAAGGTGTTGAGTGAAATCAGTAATTTTTGTACCCATTATATAGATATAAACGAAGTATTACCGAATAATATAAATGCAACTAGAGGTTACCATGTTGTCTAATTTTATTGAAATATCTTCTTAACTATTACATATTTTCACTATTCAAAGTACATTTTATGAAACTTCGCCGACGGCTGAGAATTCTAAGAATAAGTATTTGAGGAATAGAGAAAAATCTGAGCTGATTTCATAATTTTTTTGTAATTTTGGAATTTATAAATAAAATGTATTATATTTAAGAAAACGTGTCTCCAAAATTTCACTAAGATATCTCAGCAATTTTTGTGGGCGGAAAAAGTGGTTATCACCAGATATGTTTGTTTTCTTTTTACTCTTCATTTTAAGGTGCTGAAAAGTTGCTTGCTTACGGCAGCTCTTGCAGTTTATAAGAAAGGCATACTGGATATATTTGGAGCATACTAAGGCTATATGGTTATATGGATGAAGTGGTGGATTATCATTTCACCTCTAAGTTTAGTTTACATAGCTCTGTTAGTTAATGAGATATATACATAAAAGGTATTGAAGGCAGAGGTCCATATCCAAGTTTAAAAATTTTAAAAGTTAAATTAAAAATGATTTTGTATTTATTCCAGAAATTCTAAAAATATCCATTTATATTTTATATGTGATTTCTACAAATTTTTCCAAACTTTAAACTGTCAGTTTGTTTTTTTGCATTTTGAATTTTTTGTTTGCAAAATCAAAGCAATTTAATGTTTACTCCATTCTTCTTTCGCCATGTTATTAGTCTTCATAATTTGTTGTGTCTGCTGGCATGTAATTTGCAGGATAATGTTTGCAATTCAGTTTTGTAGTAATCTTGGAAAATTTATAACCTTTACTAAAGTAGCCAGGATATTTTCTCAATGACACAAACTAATCGCATATTGCACTCTAACAATTCCTTCAGGCAATTAATTATTCAAAATATAGTAGTAGTGCTTAATTAAATTTATTAAATTATTATTTAATTTCACATATACAAGTAAATATATTTATATATATGCAAAAGGATTATCCATATGTAATACTGTTTGCAATAAATAATTTATTTACTGATGTATAAATCAATTATTCCAGCACAATACACAGCGAACGGTATTAGATAATATTGTATATATCATAACTGATCCACAACCAATATTAAGAAGTCATTACATGTGAAATATTCTGCTGATTTCCCCAGTAAGCATGCAATAACATGCAAGTATGCATCACGAAACAAACTAATCTAGATTTCATTAATATATCTCATTATAGTCGATTTACATGTGGTACATGTCACATTGATGAGCTGCTGCCTTAACCACAATTTACCGGAATGATATTAGTTAAATGAAATGAGATTGAAAATATGTATATGTTATAGATATAACCCATAATATATACCTCTGCATATAGATCAAATTTTAACCCTGATAATAAAATATGGTACAATTAACATTATTTATAGAGTTTATTTATTTGATCAAAAATTCATTCGGCTGTGAAATTTGCATAGACGGCCTGACGCATGATTGAAGAATCAAGCTGAAGCTTTCAACAACTATCTCATATCGCAGATTTTTTAAGCTAATAGGAAAGCAAAGAACAGCACAAATAAAATGTAATTTTACTTTTCGTACTTTGTGATACCTAAGGACGACGAACTGGGTATTAAATGACCTCATAATAGAAATTCATAGTCTGGAAAAGCTTTTAACAAACACAAGCGATAATTTTTGGAAACAACAAAAGCGGAATTAGAAACTCTCAAACTATTTACAAGTAAATACTTCATCAAATCAGAAATAATTAGGCAACTGAAATCCTTTTGTTATGACCATAATAATACCCAACAACATTAGCCATACTGCTGAGATTTACAGAAATTCGTTTCGTTCTGAACCACAGTTAGTTAGCAATTAACACAAGTGTTTTCTTATACAAATGAACACATATTCTGCAACATGTTTTACCCCAAATACCACTAGATGTTAAAATTATTTTAGAGTTTTTTCTTTGCTTCGCAGTACCTACATATCACCACAAGCTGTTTCATCGCTATCACCACTTGACTCATATATACTCCTACTATGGTATGAATTTTGACCTTTTGTGCCTGCATTGCTAATAGAAACCATTTGCTCTCCTGTAAGCAAAACACCTGAACTATTATGGCATATTTTTCATTCTTATTCGAACGCATCGCTGGATCTTTCGCAAGTGTATATGTTCCTAAAATGTTGCCTTGGCACGTAGGTCTCAGCTGGTTTATTGATCGTATACCACGCTTTACAAATACATTACGTGTATATACTCATATGCAGCTGGGTGCTCTTAGAAAAAATCACGCCCTAGGCTCTCCGTAACCAAGATTTATTTATTTGCACGTACGTTAGTAGTTTTCGACTATTTTCGAAATGTGCAACAAACAATGCCTAGAATACGAGGTGTGTTCAAAAAAATAACGGTAATTTCCGTTTAAAAAATTTTTTTATTCATTTGTCTGCATTAATGTTGTCGCCTTCAAAATAGTCGCCATTCGATATTATGCACTTATGCCAGCGCTTCTTCCAATCGTCCAAACACCTCTCAAACTCGATTTTTGAGATAACCTTTAGCTCTTTCAGTGATGCGCTTTTAATGTCATCTATACTCGTACTTCTAAAACGACGGCCCTTTAAGGTTCTCATTATTTTTCTTCTTCTAGTGGTTCTTCTTTATTTTGTCTGGCGAATATGGATGCTGGGGATGCTGGGGCGTCGTTACAGTATTCTTTTTGGCCGATATTTCACGAACAAAGCAACCGAGTGTGAGCAAAATTGACAAGAATTTGACAAGCGTTTGACAAGAATTGTGGCAAGAATTCATGATACACTATGCAATTAAAATAGGAGACCACAGTAAGCATAACCGTCACGTTCGAGCGCACTTGTCGAGCCTTTTTCGGTCTGGGCGAGGCAGGATGCTTCCACTGAGACGATTGGGCCTAAGTTTCAGCGTCATATTAAACCCATGTTTCGTCACCTGTTATAACACGTTTCAGTATTTCAGTATATCTGTTGATATGTTTCTAAAATGTATTACAGTATTTTTTTACGTGAAAATGGTGGTATAAATTGTCAGAAGTAATTATGGGTTGATAATAAACAAATATAACATATATATGTTGCATGTAATGTTGATCTTTCTCTATTGAACAGACTTAAAATACCTCAACAGTTTACAAATATTTAATACGTCAAACAATTTAATATTGTCGAAAAGTTCCTCCTTAATTATATATTAACTATTATATAGCAGCAGAGTAGCGTTCTTACACAAAATATATATTTACAGAATTTCACGTGAGCACGGATATCCTCATTTTCAGTTTGCGAAGCCTAGGGAACGCATTGACCAGATTTTTATCAAAATTTTTATCAGATCACTAAGTGTATCCTTCCCAGCTAATATTACTGGATTATCTTCCCCAATAACCTGTATTCATTTATAGGCATTCTACATTTCTTAGAGTCTTCTCCGAGCATTTGATGAATTTTTATGAAAAGCTTTTCAATGTCACTCACACACAATTACATTCGATACTTACTGTATTTGGAGTTCAATTAATCCTAAGAAGAGTCTCCAAGATTAGATACATATATTATACTCTTAAATGTGACATAATATTCGTAGATATATATCAAAACCGTTTCGATTTCGAAATTAGACGCACTATTTGGCTATCAGTTTAAGTGTGCTATAATATATAATAACTTCTGTTTAACTTAGCAGCACGTACCTATACGCTATACACAGTCAGAACTAAGGTTGAGACAAACGATAAAGCTAGTGGTTCTTTTTTCCCATTTTTTTTCAACTGACACTTATTTGTGACACCTAAAGCTCTAAACTCGGCTGGCCTTGACGTATGGAGCGGCGAAAGTAGGAAGCGGCTACTTTCGAGAAGGTGATTTTGGAAAATGTTTGGCCAAGTTCAAAGTATGACGGAACCAGTTGGCACCATAAACTTCGTACGGCGCAAGTCATAAATGAGGAGAAGACGGGAGAGTCCGTGGAGCAAGCGGCCTTGCAGGTAACACTCGTTCCTCAAAGATGAGGTGAACAATGGGTAGAATCGTTGTTTGTAATACTAACCGCATATGAGGGCCTCAGAGTCTAAAACTGACTTTATACCGAAAACATAGGTTAATATGTCGTGAAACTAAATGAAATTCAGAGGGCGTGTTTTCCTGACAATAATGTACAACCCATAGATATACACACCTAGTGTAAGGATTTTCAAATTTTATTTATCAAAAAAACTTTCCTATCAAACTTTCTTTATTCCTTTTTCTTTCTTCCGCATATCTTTTCCGCATTTCTTTCCGCATATATTGGTAAATATGTGAGATGTATATCCAAAACGAAATGAACATATTAAATTGAACATATTCTTCTCTTGCTTTATTGCCGAAAATAGGTGATTTCAGTCGAAATGAACCCAGCCCTCATTTACTAGCGTAATTTATTTTGTTATTCTAGTGGCCTTTATGCCAAATATATCGATCAATGTGTGAGTTATTTGAATAAACTTAATGTACGTTAATCTAGTATCATCAGTAATCTAGTAATCATCTAGTAATATCCGTTCATATGAATCCACAAAATATACCCTCCTTTTGACGTATGTTACGTTGATGAAAAATTACTTACGCTAATGAGTTTTTAACCACTCAGCTTTGATTTTTAACTACATCTCCCTTTTATGGTCGAAAAAAATTTACGAAATTTCACACAAAGGATATTAATTTATTTCTGTACAGTATTTTGGTCTTCACTTGTTTTTATATTCATCGCTCAGCAGGGTATGTATATATCTTGTTGTTTACGTACGGAGAAAGAGGCAGTCGATAGCGAATCAATCTTTTCAGCTAGCCAAGCACTTCCATAAATCACATGAACTAACGAAGCAGAAGCAAGTGCGACATAGTCATTGATTTCATTCGCACTAAAAAAAGTCGCCTGCAAGTTTATAACGCAGTAAAAAATGTGAGGAGTTTGTGAAAAGTCGCAAAGACACATGAATAATACCACCCATGTATGTACTTTTGTATGAGTATAAATGTTCTCTTTTGTTCAAATTTGTTCTAGCGGAAACTAATTATATTCTTTTTGGTATGAATTTTAAAGAGTGGACGCATTGCATAACCAATGAAACTAGTCCTGAAAGCTTCATATAAATGCTTAGAGGGTTTGATTGTTAAAGTAAATGAAAGAAAATAATATTAAAAGAAAATACTAATGTAATTTTATTTCACTCAAATTCTCTTATGAAAATAATATCTTTTTAATTTACATCCTTGAGTTTTGCCTGATAAGAAGAAATCGAGACTATTTCTAATAATAAACAGTATAAAGCTATATCACTCCCACTGAAGATTAATTCCACAAATTTCGGAGGGATGATTTGAGTGAAAAGTGTTTCAAATTTTTTTTTTTCTTTTTTTTTTTTTTGGTAAAATCGCGATGGCATATAGTGATCATTACTGTTTATATTCAACACAACAATTTCGAACACATGAACATGTGCTCTCACCGAGATTTCATATTTTGATTTCTTCGGGCAACTATTAATGTGATTTAATCCTGAAAGTTTTTATATTGCGATTACGAATACCTCATTCCGAGTTCATTAATTATAATCCCAATAATATATTAATCTACATTAATTACTTTATTATATTAAAGTTATCCTTCAGTTCAATAAACCTGATATAGAATAAGCGATATAGAGTATAAAATATTATAGATAGCTCTCTGCATCTCTAAATTTAAGCAGACTGAAATGGAGTTCCACTTAACTAATTCTAAATGTCTTAGTGTAATTAATGTGTTATTTTTCAATGGCTTGAACTCAATGAGCTCTTGAACATTATACCTCAACTAATGCTATTGTTCAATCATAGCAATAATTATATTTTGCTTGGAGCAAAGTGCTCTTAAAATTGTCTATAATTTTATTAAATGAGCAAGTGCTTTCTACGCGAGAATTTATGCTGCTCACTCAACTTCCTAATTAACGGTACAGTGCATTTGCCACAGCGCTTGACTAAGTTAAGAAAGCGCGTTGCTGTTTTGGCTGCGAATGTTTTGTGCACAATAATGGCAAATTGTGAACTAAAAGCATTCGCCGCAAGCTTCCTTATTTCAGGAAAATGAGTTTGTTATAAATTTTGGTGCTTTTAGTTCAGTTTTTGGTTGATTCATATATATAAACATATTTCTGTGAAAATATAAATGAACAACGAATCATTTCCTCTCATGCGTCTGAGTAGCTCTGATAATTTCCGAAAGAAGCACTAATCAAATGCATATCTTATCAATGATTTATTGTTCGTTTAATTTCTTGACTTCGCTTCGTTTCGTTCTGCCTATCTTGCATTTCTTTCTATATAAAAAAAATTTTACGATGTAATGAACATGTCAGTTTTGAAATGTTTCCACATCACTACATAAACGAATTTTTTATTTTATTTTCTTCATTTACATTTACTGATGTCGGCCATCCATGCCATAAGGCATGCATAATTTACATTCAGATATTACCATTTATAGAAGTTTATATTACACATGAAGAGCAAATGCGTACGTACGTGATGTGTTCAAAAAATAACGAGAATATTGTTCTGGGGGCTGTGTTTAATGGCACTGACTTTAATGGCATAGCGTATCTTGAATTGTCGCCTCAAGGTCAAATGATCAATAAGGAGTATTACCAACAAGTTCGACGCCGTTTGCGTGAAGCAATCCAAAAAAAACTTCAGGATTTGTAGAAAAACAGTTCAAGGCTTTTGCTCAATTTTGCTCAATTATACTCACACTTCGTTGCTTGTTCACTTGTTCGTGAATATTTGGCCAAAAACAATACTGTATCGATGTCCCAGCATCCCCAGCATTCCCATCCCCCACATTCTCCAAACATGCGTCATGCTCCATGTGACTTTTCCTCTTTCCAAAACCAAAGAGAACCTTAAGCGGTCGTCGTTTTAGAAGTACGAGTATAGATGAAATTAAAAGCGCATCGGTGCAAAAGCTCAAGGCTATCTCAAAAATCGAGTTTGAGAAGTCTTGGAAGAAGCGATGGTATGAGTGTATAATACTGAATGGCGACTATTTTGAAGGCAACAACATTTGTGTAGACGAATGCATACATATGTTTTTTAAAAAACGAATTTTTTAATTTCCTTTATTTTTTGAACACACCAGATAATAATTTGGAACGAAATGGAGTTAATCTATTAATTTCGCCTAAAATGTATACTGATTTGCTGCCCAAGGCTTTTTGTAATAACCTTCTGCAGACTTTTCTAAATGTTCCGCACTTTAGTTCATAAAAATTGAGAACTTATCCAAGCTCAGTGGAAACTAGTGTTGAATAATGGAGAAATTATCAATAGTATCTCAGTTTCATGTCAGTTTAATCTTCACAACTTCTTCTTTAAAGGGGTGCATGAAGTAAAAGTAATGTCTCAACAGTTTCGGTTTATCAATATCTTACAGACTCCATCAGACAGACAGAAAATCATTAACGTTGGTGGTTCTTATTTGCATCTGTCTGGGTTATTGAGCCGAAAAAGCCACAAACAAACACATTTGGCTGCCAGTATGTATGATGTAAGATCAATTTTCGGTTACTCTCAGCATTAACAACAATAACATTTAGTTCAACAATCGTCTATACTCCAACACACACAGACCCACCCTAATTCAACTTTTTTAGCTGATGTTAGCTCATTAACGCTCTATTTAACTTTCGTTCATCCTCCACTTGTTTTCATTTGAGCAGCGAAGCACTTTAGCTTTTCCACCTCACTAGTCACCTGTTGTTTGCATTTCACCGTCACTTTTGTCAGTCTATGTCAGTGGGCTGCTTGAAATTACGGCTTTCTGGTGCTTATAACGTTCAAAGCAGCCGCCACCTACTCAATTCAACACTTATTCGGAAGTTTGTCAAGGACACGCTAAAGAAACCTTATCAGTAATTTCATTTACCTTTTGTGATTTTTCCTTTTTCAAGTGAATTTTACAAAACTCTATAAGAAAGCTAATACCGATGTGTGCGATTTATGCTATTTAAAGTGAACCAAATATATCATATTGGCTATATGAGAAAAAAGTCAACTAAAGTATATAAAACGATTGTATTAAGGGTGTGGGGGCACTATATTGGGTATATTGGTGCTAGAGGGAGATCTGAGTTGACTGGATTCACTTTCACGATTACACTAAAGTTATTACAGATTACACGATTACACTTTCTACGCAATATTTTATTAATATAATTCACAATTTGACCGATATATTAGGCAGAAGTCAACTAGAATAACGAAAAGCATTACACGAAGTATATAGAGGCTAGGCTAATTCCCAGAACGATTTCGCCTAAGATATATTTTTATATTGACCTATATATACCAATGTTTGAAATTCTTATATTAGGATGTTTAAATATCTTATATATTACTTAAATATATGAGGGATAGGGGAGGTAAACACCATCCATTATACAGTTTAGACTCAAGAGCACATTATTGTCAGAAAATTACGCTCTCTGATTTGCATTACTATATCTTGCAGAATAACGAATATCTCCGGTCAAGTGTCAGGTACGGGCAATGAAGCCATCATATTCCATATCTGGTGGGTTAAAAGATATGGTTCGATTTGTGTACGCAAAAAATGACAAGCACTAAAGGTACTATTTTTGCTTTCTTCCTTATTGCCCGATTTATATATTGTAAAATAAATGAAACAGATGGAATTTGAAATTGGGTTATACGTGAAGAAGGCGTGGTTGTCATGTGATTTGCGAGAATATAAAAATAGGAGGTATCACGCACATTAGTTAATTTTTAAAATAGTGTGATGAGAAAGGTACAAGTACATCTATGTGTTTCTATAATTTGGTATATTGAAGCTCTCTATTAGTTCTTGAAGTAGTTATGTGTACATTTATGTATGTTGTACACTTGTAGAAAAGATGCACAGTATTTTTACAAACGCGGGTAGTAAGAACATTCCTTAAGATGATTATTAATTTATAAAAGTTCTCGTTTAAAAATCAAGCTTATTTAATCTTTATAATACTAACTCACTTTTATATTTATTATTACACAAAATTCTTTACCATATTCCACTTTTCTACTGAGCATTGCGAACGGCTATTACCAAAATGTTCTTTCTCTTTATAACAAACCTACATTAGTTAGCACTAATCATAATCTAATATAATATAAAAGCACCTGCTCTTGTTTGCATTATGTTTAGGTATTATGCAGGCATTATGTAGGTCAAACTTTTTTCTTTAGTCTCCCATTCATGCGCATTTTAATATTATTTTGTTATTGTATTTTGTTCATGTTCAAAAGAGATATGAAACGTATTGTTAGTTTCTTTTTGAAAATATTCTTATTCAATATTCTCCCTGTGGAGAGTTGTAATTTGTTTAAACCTTTTGAGGTTATGTCCTCCCAACAACAGATTTGCCTGGTGCAGTGGCAGTGCCTTTCCGCTCTTCCTTCTGGAATAACTATTATGGTAAGAGGTTCTACTACAAAGGAGTGTTCTAGCCCCAGCAGCTTGATAGTCGCTGCAGAGCAGGCAAGTTCATTAACGAGTTTTTTCCCTTTTACAAACTAATAGGCTGTTGAGGCTGTGAGAGCCTAAAATAATAATGATTTCATCTCATAAGACTAGATTGTTTTGAGTGCCGCTTGACTATCGCTTAGTATGACAATGCCCTCGTTGCGATAGTGTCGCTGGGGGTTTGACTCTGCACACCGAGTTATTGCAAAGGCCTCTGCTGGAGAAACTGCCAATGAGCACGGAACGTTTAGTGCGTGAACTCTGCACCAGTTACGTTCTCGCATTATCGGCCCGTCGGTGTACCACTTAGCAGTTTACTGTATTTCCATGAATGAATTAACACAAGTTCAGTAGTTCTCAAAATCAACCACTGAATCAAAATGGGTAGGCGTGGTTATTATCTGATTTGGATAATTTTCATGTGTATAAGATAACATAAGGATATTTTTCCACTAAGTTTGATTAACACAGGTTAGTTGTTTGTTTGACACATGGACTAGACCTATTAGGTAGTGGTGCCACGCACACTTCCCAATATATTTGTCTACCGTTGAGGTCACTTTCTACTGCGATCCGCTGCAAATAATAAAAGCAATTTTAGCAATGCTAGTCTCCTCAATGCTAGATAGGCAGGATCTATATAATTCCATATCTTTCTCGATTAGTTTCAGCTGTTACAAATAACCGTTAGGTGAAGAGAACTTTTACCCTGTGCAAAATGTTGTACGAGTATAATAATTCAGAGAAGCTTCCTCTATCTTCATCTGTCCAATATAACGATTTCCGCTCCGATGGTTTACCTTATACCTTACATTTGGTTTAGTGGGAAATATATCCTTATAAAATTGAACTAATTTAATTTAAATTTGTTAAATTAATGCTTGACACAAAAGAAAAAGAATACGTATAGACATATTGCGTTATATTGAAAAATAATTATATTATATATGTGCATAATTAAGTCTATTTTCTAATGGCTAATGTCTATTTTTTTGGTAGTTTTTAAAAACACATGAAATAAAATTAAATTAATCTATGGAATTTTTATAAGAAAACATTTTCAAAAACATGTTCATTAATTTCTAAACTTTTACTCACAAGCTATCAGAGTTTGTTGAATCCAATCAATAGAAAGTTTTCCGATGAAAATTGTTTTGCAACTTTCAATCATTTCAATTTGAAGTTACGTTGTACAATCACTAATTTCGAGTTTTATTGCAATTTCACAAATTAAATTTGAATGAATTTAAAATAAAGTTCAACGGAGAGTTTCTGCCATTCTTTTAATGTTCTTACTTATCCGAAATGAAAACTACAAAGGCCGAATCACACATATATGTCCAAATATATATATCCAAATATATATGTCCATATATATATAAGTCCGAAACTTTGAGTTAAGAGAGTGAGCAGAAGTACAACACACTGCTAGTTGTAAAGATAGTTGATGCTATTGGTACTTTTAGCAGATTTATTTGCAACTGGGGAAGTTCAGTAAGCTCTTTGAATTTAGTGCAAATCAAAAGGAGGAAGGGAAGGGATATGCATATGCTTTTAGCTTCTAACATTTCTAATTGACTCATGTCCATATGATTATAATTAATTTGTGATATTAAAACAACTAAGGTGCAAGAACTACAAGCCCTAGCCTCTGGCCAAAATCTGCATATACTATAGTACCGCTGAAAATTAATGAAGCAAATTAATTAATGAATTTTAAGGAACTACAGTTTTACACATTTTAGTGAGCATAATTTAACAAATGCATTTATTGTCAGTATTGTATATATATATATATTTATATATACATATCTACATACATATGAACTATCCGGAGTTTACACATTTATAAACAATGTTTTCGTTGGACCACAGACTCCATGAAAGATTACAAAGCCGCTATTCAACATTTTAAATTTTCGATGAGGACACATGGCCTCTTTTGGCAGCTGCAACAGGCAACTCAGAAGAGAATAGCAAAGACAGATTTTTGCCAAGTCAGATAAGCGGCAAACAATGCTCAGGAAATTTATATAACCCGCGTTATTTCCTTTTTTTTCTTGCCCTTCAGTTCAGTTTAAAATAAAATGCTATTTAAAGCACAAAAAACAATATGAAGAAGTTTCAATTAAAACTCTTAAATTCTTCGTCCTAGTGACCATACAAAATTTAAATTTTATGTTATCATGTATCAAGCATGAAAATATTTTTTTAAATAATTATGAAACAAATTCCAAAAGAGTTACATACATGTGCCCAAAAGAAATTCTGGTTTCGAAATATTTTTTTTTTCATTTAAAAAAAAAAAAGGCGAATTATTCTGAATATAGTTTATGTAATCGACGCCAACTATCGAAGGATCCGTTTTCTTTGATAACATGTGGTAAAATATTTATGCTAAGGTGTCCATGCAATGGCGTCTCACGGGCTCTCAACTAGATTTTCTTTGTAAAATGGATTCAGTGATACGCACATTTAGCTAACATAACTGAATAACTTTTTTCAACTGCCCGTCCGGTCCGGTGCGAAGCAATTCATGATTGCAATCGTTCTGAATTGAGATTTCCAAAACATCTCTAACCAGCTCCGGCAGTCCTGATAGGGTGATAGTGGTCCAGTAATGGAAGCGGTAAGACAAAGTAATGGAACAAAGTGAGCCCTTGACCTGTAGTACGTTATTAAATAAGTAACCAAAAGTTGTTGTAATTGGTTGACTAACATAGTCCAATAACAAATGAGGAAGTCATACACAAATTTTTCTTATACCTGGAAACATTTGACATGTCTTTAATTCTTACAAATTGCGAGAGTTTCCTTTTTTACACACACGCATGAATGCCCAACGCTCTCTTACCCTTGCACATCTTTGGTTAAACCTGGAACAATTCAATTAAATCATAAGTGCATTGCTTTCATAAAAGCAGAATGACAGATGATTTTATGAATCTGCGAAATCTGTGGGCATCTTATGAGTTAAAATGAAATTGTGCAAAGGAAACAAGAGACACGTTTTCTTATTTTACTCTCAAAAACTCAGATTAAAATATAAAACTAATTTCCGTTCCTTACGCACAAATGAGTCCAAATGTGACGGATTTCCACACTCAGAAATGATGCGTGTGCATATATATACCTATGTATATATATTCCAAGGTTTGCATACATTTATGTGTAGTTTATATATGGCTATGGAAGAGGAGATTTGAAGAAAATAAATAAAGTTAGGAAGGAATAATAACCTTTTACGGAAATTAATCTCATTGATAGATATGCATAAGTGGTGCTTATTATATTATATTAGTTACAAAGAAGAGCATAAAAGTTGGTATATAATTCTCATCTCTTTCGACTTGTAGACTGTGTTATTTTTCAAATTAAGTGTATATATATTTGTGGGAAAGGAATTAAAATAATCTAAAGCAGTGGTCGGCGTTTCATAGCACAATTGTGCTAGCTTACATCACACGTACACTTACGCTCTATCGTTCAATCGTTCTCGAGATAGCACCGAAATATGGCAAGTGTGCCCAGCGTGAAATTATTTATGATTATGAATGCTTTTTGGCGTTATGAATTACAATTTGCGTTTTAGGCAATTTAAAGGCAATAAAGTTAAGGTTTTTAGAGTCCAATATATTTCTTAATCGCATAAAATATAAGAAGAATAAAGAAGTACGATCATGCTGGTTTCACGAGAAAATGAAAAAATTTCTGAAAATGTAAGGTTACTTAGTTCTCACTGGGTGTCTTTACTTTCTTGCTCACTCACACAGTCACAGTTCCTCTAATGCCGACCACTGATCTAAGGACATCTGACACTTATACTCTCACTTCATTGCACTGAGTATAACAGAGATAGATATATACTTTTATATTTACCAAAATTATTAGGAAGAAGAGACGAATTAATTTGAGTAGTTCTATCTGTCCATCTGCATATCCGTGCCAGCCATAGTTCTAATTAACAATTCTCTTATTGTAGGAAATGAAAGTTGTAATGTATATTTTGGTATTGATATTAAATCTTTTAATAAACTAAACTTCAAATTCCTTATCTATAGCTAGGAATATCCTTTCATAAAGATTTGCCCTTAGGGAACGTTTCGCAGTACTGTGGTGTATTCAATGTATTTTTTTTCTTTCTTTTATTACAAATGAACCAGAAATGTCTTCGAAAGGCTAGACTCCATTGAAAATCGAAAAGAATTGCACAGTATATCAAATTTGAAATCGACTATTTGAAGAACTCACAAAATCACAAATAAAATTCAAGTCTCGTCAGCAAAGGATAAACTCCAATTATAAACTCAAGAAGCAAAGGAATCATCAACAGCAAGAAAGCACATCAACAGAAGAAGATTTATCTATGAATATATTATGTTCTACTTCGACACAAAACTTACAACGATTTTCCCTTTATTGCTAACTCATTAATATATATTGCGAAAAATCGCCTTAGCATAATTAATGAACAAATATATACTATGTATGTAACCCTTAACATCGCATTGTTGTTATTGTACACTCGAAGAGCTAAGATTTCAGAAATCATCGTTACTGGGGCAGCTAATACAAAAATTTGCGCACACGAATGCCACGTCATGTATTGGACTCTTGTATGAATGCTTCTTAACCCGTCAAAGCAGCCTTGAAAATTGCGGCATTTTATATTTTGTTCACTGACGTTTTGAAACTTTCTTGAGTTTTTTGTTGACATTCATAAAATATATACTCTTAATTATTTTTACTCACTACAATATCCACAAAGAATTCAAGTTTGTTTGGCAAACATAATTGCCTCTTAATTTCGGCAAATTCATGCTTAGTAATATCACTGTCGGATAAGCCAAATTTTCAAATTACAAAGTAAGTGTGGCATTATACAAAAAATAAAAAGGAGTCGACTGAAAGATGGGTGAAAACAATTCTAAAATTGAAATCAAAAAGAGCAAAAAATATGTGAATATTTGAATACTTTCAGCAAAAGATATTTGAATACAAGTGAGATAATACGGACGGCAATTTCGGAACTCCAGATTTAATCGTGGTTAAAAATACATCACCCACAAAGGTTTGGTCACACAGTCAATCAACCCTCAAACAGTGACTACTAGAGTGCGGAGAAAGAAAATGTAATTCAAAAACTCTATCGAGATCGAGCAATTTGATATCTCATCTTTCTGTTATTTCAAACCTCTTAGCTGCCCATCTACGGACTATGCACTTGTAATTGTATCTCTCCGTAGTCTTTGGTTTTCTAAAGTGTATCAGTGCGTTTCCACGAAATTGTACGCAATGTGAATTAATCCATTGTCCTGCCATTTTACTAGATTTGTTTTCAGGATCATTACCAACTACCCAATCAGCTACATACGCTTTTTATTTTGTGTCAACTCGGTTTATTGACATATTTAAACACATGTTCCTAGTTGCATTTAATATACTCTCACCACATGTTGTCCAGACTATTGCAGAGTCGTTCACCAAAATGTTGTTTGTAAGATCTGAAGCAATATATATAGGGTTATGGATGTCAAATTCAAAATGTTTAGTCGAATTGAATTCTGTTTGTCATTCCGTCCCACTGTACCGGCAAGTGATAACTGTAAAAACCGAAATATTTTGACGCAAGTTGCTGTACCTGGTTCTTAGCGCTTTGATGATATTAATGATATTTTTATTCAAATTTTTAATAAATATCATTCTACTGTTGACTCCTTGATGTTAGAAACTCGTAAGCCATTTATACTCTAAAAAAAACTATGTTATTAATTTGAAAAGAACGGTGAGCTAATGAAGCGCACGGAATAGCTCATCCACTCTCTACATTGATAATAAACGATGTACTTTATTTTGTTTTCTGTTATAAGTTATACAGAACAACATTTCCGCTCTTTCATATTCTTGTTACTTTTCGGCAGTTCAACTGTAAAATAATTGGTTTAATTGATTGAATATTGTAAGACGCTTATCTTCCTCACATCTTCCTTCTACTCCTTACTCACTTTGCTTCTATACTCGCGCATTGTGTGAACCGAATGCAATTGCAATTTGCTGTTGCAATAATCATAAGCACTTCAAATCGAAATACTCAACAACTGGCCATGCCCCTTTAACAATTATTGTCATAACTTGCCTCTAACTTAATTTGAGATTGAAGAAGTCAATTAAAAAAATTTTGATTTGCTTTCCGTATGTTCGCAGGCGTTTCAACAATTTGTATAAGGTTGTTTCGCATCATGTTGCACAGGGTATTATTGTTTTCAACCTAATCGTTGGTTCGTCAGCACTTGAAAGAACTCGCCGTAGATATACTAAAGGTGGTTGGTTGGAATCGGAGCTCAAAACGGAGTTGAACAAAATATAAAGTGATTTAACTTGGTCCACTGTGACTTTTGAAGTTAAATGTTTTTGAAAATTACTAAAGGTACATTAACTCAAATTGATGGGAACATTTCCCTCCTGAAACTTTTTAGTATTTCATGATGTGTCGCGAAAGAAATATAATACTGACCGATACCGTCTTAAATTTTTCTGATTCCACACACAGACTTTAACGTTGAAATATCATTCCAGAACTGCGAATTTATCTTAAATGTATACGTACACAAATATGCGAACTTTTCAGACATATTTCTCTTTCTTTTTTGGCACTCCCCTTAATGTACCGGCAATATACTTGTCGCCGGCAAGTACTGGATCTTTCAACGTTAGGTCATCTGCGTACGCCTCTTGTGTTTCAACAAAATGATTTTTCATGACTGAAATACGCAAGTGTGATTTTCGCATACGCAGTAAAAATTGATATAATTGAAGAGAATTTAGTGCTTATGAAAAAAGGCATATAACGGAATATATATCATACTAGCCGGACGATGCAAAACTGCCAGATCAACAACAGCAAACCAACAAAAGAACAAGAAGACAATACATCCCAACGAACTCGCTGTTTCATAAGATAAATATAAAGGATTTCTGTGCATGCATGATATGAGTCAATAAAATGCCAATCTGACAAGTCAAGCTACTGAGCCGATAAGTTACAACTAGCTGTAGTGTCCAAAAAAAGGGGAAGAAAGAAAAGCTGAGTGAGCTGATAAATATTATACTTGTCAAAATATCGTATGAGAAGGTAATTAAATTGTCCATAGAGAATAGGATTGAATATATTTTATCAGTTAATTTGTAATTGCGCAATAAACGCCAGAAAGTATAAATTATTATTAACTATTATAACATTAACTAAATAACAGTTCTAAAAATAATATAAAAGTTGTTTGCGAAAATATTTTTTTAATAGTGTACAGCTCACTAAACAGACTATAGTTAAGTTGTGGTCAATTTTCACTTTAATATACAAACGTCATAATCGAGAAATGGCTATTGACTTAATAAACACTTTCAACACGCATAAAAACTTTTTACCTTGCCTTGGAAGTGAGCTAATCGGGAGCCGAGAATCAGGACATTGATGAAAGAAAAATTGCAGGCCAAAACATTTGTAAAAGTTACATGAAATATCTAAGAAAATATTTATAAACTATTAAGTGAATTGACTTAGGTAATGTGAAGGTAAATGTCGCAAGCAATTATAGAAAATATTACAATAATATTATTTAAACTACTGAATGAAGGTAATTCAAATACACAAAAAATTGCAATGAGTTCGTATTATTAAACATCTTAAAAATATAGACGATAAGTCTTGTCTGTAAGATTACATATAACATCATAAAGTTATCCAACCTGTGAATTACTTGAGTTAAAATAGAATATCACACTGAAGTAAGACTTATATGTATATATATACATACATACAGATATATATATTGGCAATCCGATCATTGTGGTGGCCATACAATGGTGAAATCGTATATAAAATTCCATACGTCTGCAACCCATTAAGCAAAGGGAATTCATATTTGACATAAAGAGTGACATACTGGAGTTGAATATGTTACTTCAAAATTTTTGAAGAAATTTCTCTGACTAATCAACGATTAAATATGCTTACGTTATGATCCACTTAACAATCAATAATCTAAAAGTTTATTCCATTCTAGAAAACAAACAGCCATGTTCTTTAAAAAGTGATAAAACTCATCCATGAAGTTGAAGTTTAAAACAAGTAAGGGCGGGCTAAGTTCAGGTGCAGCCGAACAATTTATACTTTCGAAGTTTATCTTATCTTGTTATGATACTGCACAATTTGAGCGAATTGTTCCACACAAAGTCCACTAAAAACGAACTTATTAGAGGTAGTATATTAAACGCTGCGGTAATTCAAGGACCTATTTCAAAAATTTTTGCCAACTAACTCTATTATATTCAAAGTCAACCGCATATTGAAAATCAGTATGTTAGATTTATAAGGCTATGAGAAATGTGGATCTAATTATATACATGTTTGTTACAAGGATATACATGTTTCACAGAAAGACGCTACTTGAATTTCATTAAGACATCAGGTACTGGATATATAGTGACTTGAATAGCTATGGTCCGATTTTGACTATATTAAGTAGTAGCCGCTATTTAGTTCGATATTTTTTATTGTTGCTTGAGTTATATACTTTAATGTGAAAGAATCAAATTCTATTCTTAAGTATGTTATAAGAGAGGTAGGCGTGGTTGTAATTCGATTTTGTCAATTTTAACGCTATAATATAAAAAACGTTATGCACCAAATTTTGTTGAAATCGGTTAAGGCGTTCTTGAGATATGGGATTTCACCGAAAAGTGCGAATTCCCACGCCCATTATCAAATTTTTACACCGGTTCCATACTATCTTTACCGTGCTATTAATATTTCTGACATGTTTTCCCAGCGAGTTAACGCACTTCTAGTAGCTTTCGACATAACTGTTATATGGAAGATGGGGGTGGTTATTACCCGATTTTACCCATTTTCACGCCGTAGGAGAAGGTGCGTGAAAGACTTATTCCCAATAAGTTTGGTTCGTACAGCTTCAGTGGTTTGTGAGATAAGCACATTACCCCTATTGGCAGCCGTTGACCACAACAACGTCTGCTCTTTGGATGTACCCTATTTTAATCCAGTATGAGAAATACATTTTTCAATGTGTTAATTTAATAACAAAATGATTGAGTTACTCAATAAAGATTTATTTAATTTGTTATGCAAATACATGTCTATAAAATTATTCAACTTAGATACATAACCGGATATATGTGAATTCATGTGCGTTCTCCTGCAATAATATATGTAGTTTACTTTGTTAATTTACTTGAATTTTTTTAATCTTTTTTACTTTCTGCGAAATAGTTTGTGTTTTAAGTATGCGTTAGTGGCTAATATTGCGCACTCAACGTACAATTTAATTATAAAGTTTGTGAGAGCGTAAAGAACCACAACAGGCTTGTGGCCAACCTAAACTACACTAGCTTTAGTTGAGAGATAAACTACTTAGCGCAAGAAATGACGATGATGTAGAAACCGACATATGTGTGCGTAGCTGCGGACTACAATATAGGTCTATGAAGGTATGTACGAGGCTGTACTACAAATGACTTTCTCCTGACTTTCGGCTATTGACTTTGGGCAGCAAGTAAATATTTACGAATTACGAGAGAGAATGAGATATGTATATATAATTTTTCCAATTATTAGAGTTTTCAAAAGTCATTTACTTATTTTGGTGCAGAGATTCTAACTTGTTAAAAATTTTCACTCATGAACATTTGTTTTAGTTGCGAAATGTATACTTTAAGGCAACCGGAATTTAGATGTTAATTCCAACAGTACGTCCACGATTTCATGTATTCTTTGGATTTATTATCTGTTATTTTTTCAGCAGTTTGATGAAAAAACGACGAAAGTACTTGAAGCGATCAAAATTTGAAGACAAAAAACTACTCAATTATCTCAATTAGCTATTCTCTCATGCAATAGAGTTTAGTATGCAGCAACTTATGCAACATATGTATCTCCACAATTTAGTAATGGCTAGACTTTACTATCATAGCTTTACGGAATACTTCCGAAACAAATTTCCTGAAAGGAAATTTTATAAATTAAAAAATGAGATATCCTCGTATGAATTTTGTGGAACCTGACTGTCGATATTACTTAAAAGATATAATTAGTAAAAGTAGATTTGTTGTAAATTCCAAAGCTTTGCAGAGTGTTTGTAAGGAGTAAATAGTACAGATTTTATGTTCTTGTGTTCTGTTATGAAAATGTGTGCTTTTTACAAATTTTTACTGCTGCTGATTACTACCAGCCATACGATTTAAAAATATGACAAGTTTGTTTATACTAGTGACAAAATAATGATAAATAAGCAACTTTGGTAGCACCACCTTCCGGAAGTCTCCACTAGCCTAGTACTATACCGACTGGTCAGAGAATGAAAGAGCATTGTTCAAATGAGTAAGCACATTTATATAAATGCCCGCATATATATTCGAACTCACGAGAGATAAAAGCCAGCGACTATCAGAAGCAGTCTGCCACACAAATGATTGCGCAAATGTGGAGATTGCATATTGCATATGCTTATTCATCTGACAAGAACTTGACAATACTCACTTTCGCGCGCGTGCTCAAGGCCTAAATGGCCGCCTGTTGCATTGAAAGGCGGCTATACGACGGTAAGCAAGTCAGAACAAGTAATTGGCAGCGGAAAGCCGTTTACTCTATATAGCCAACAGAGAAGCACAAACATCCAAAATATTGGCTGCCAGTGAAACCGAATAATTGGAGGCATATATTCGCATATTTATTTATAATGAACACACATTTCGCAACATCTCAGATTAAGGTCTAAGAAACATATATATATATACTGATAAATAAGTTCAATATGTAGATTTTTGGTTGCAGAATATTGTCAGTGCAATCGTAAATACATTTTTTCAATCTCTGAATTCAACGCAATTTTCACTAGATTATTGTTGTACTGAGAGAACTGACTTCCGGCTTTATATTTTCTGTTTATTTCTTACAGGCCTTTCAAATTTCTCTTAGAGGCATTGTTTAACAACTGTTTAAGGAAAAATATTTTCATCTCAATTATATTCTATTCCACGCAAGATTTCGGTATTTTTGTACCCTCAGAAATTTTCCAATAGTACACTTTAAATTTTGAATAGTTTAATTGGGTTAATTTTTATAAATGATCAGGATGACGAGACAAATCGAATTCCAAATTTCTGTACGTCCGTCCATCTATCCGCGTGAGCGATAAATTGGGTAAAAATTGAGCACTCTGACTTAACTTGGCACACTTGGTATGTATTCCCTCGCAGTATGAAAAGATACGATATGAAGATGAAGAGAGGTATTTCAAATGGACAGAATCGAGTTATTGTCACGTCGGCAAAATGCCGTTAATCGAAAAATTATAAAAGACTATAAGTAATCCATAAATTAAGACATAAAACTGTAATTTAGTACAGGGCATAAGAGTAGGGAGGAGCATTTGTGGTTTAAAATCTTTTAAAAGTGGTCTTCGGACAGCCTACAAAAAGTTGTATTGTAAATATCTCACAAACCACTTAAGCTTAAAGATCAAAACAACAAGTCTCTCTAGCCCCACCTAATACTGTGTGAAAATTGAATGTGGAATGATAACCACCCCACTCTCCATACAACGGTTATGTTCAACTCACTGAAGAAACACGTGAGAAACATTAAATCTCCCACTAAAGATTGTGCGAAAAGGCTGCATGGAAGTCGGTGTAAAAATTGGATAATGGATGTGACATTTTGAGGCCCTCTTTGAGGCAAAATCTCATATCTCAAGAACGCCTTAACCGATTTTAAGTAAGATTTTACAGTGTGAAAATTGATGAAATCAGAATTCAAACATACCTGTTTCCCATATAACAAACTTTTAAGCACCCTCTGATGCTTTCATCTTACCTTATAAAAATCAAGTACCAATTCAGGAATAGAAATAAAACTTTACATAAATAGCGTCCTCAAGGTATGCCACCACATATCTTCAAAGGGTCAAAATCGGGCTACACATTTTACACAAGGTCTCCAGATATCGAATATGTGGACCCAGTGAGTATGGCTGAGTTTTTATGTGAAATATGTTATTGAAATTTAGAACAAATCTTTGTCTGATAACAATGTGTTCCTGTCCGTCCGTGTGCCTAAAATAAATAAAATCGAGTAAACACTTCTCGATAAGCCTTCACCACTGATGGGACTTTTGCTACTGTGGGTTATCTGAGTTAATTATAAACGATAATACTATATACCGATACATTTATCGGCAACTCGTTGGTAATCGATATTAAAAGTTTCGAGCATTTCCGAAAATAAGAAACTTCTCGATACAAATTACCAGTTTTTTAGCGAAGGTAAAATAGGCTAAATTCGGAAAAACACACATATGCAAAGCGTTGCACACTCCCTACAAACTCCTTTCCAATATTAATAGAGAAGTTTATTTATTCCTATCTGTATATGTATGCTGAATATGTATGAAGTAAGACTTAAGTTTCTCTTTCAACTTCAGATAGAACAGCTTCGCTCCAATATCCAACATATACAGTTTTGTCTTTTGTCAGCAGATAATGTAGTTCTCTCTATTGAAAACAACTTTCCCCCTTCCTTTCCTTTTATTGATACAATTTTTCTCCACAGCTACATTCTTCAGTATGCATTCCCTTATGGAAGCAGTTACTTAACTCATAGTTCATTATTCCAACTTCAGTTTAATCGATCCATACTATACATTTTCCTTCCTCCATGAGTTCAAACATTGCATTTATATCAACAAGGAAATTCATATGTTGAGCTGGCTTTAACAATAGCCACCGTTAATTCATCCTTTTGCCAGATGCAATCGAACAAATTCATTTCCTGTAAATCTTACCCACCAAAATTGGGCGCATACATGGAAGACACTACAACAATGCGCTCTGTTGTAACATCACTATGTTTGCAAAGAGTTGTCGCTCTTAAAGAGAGAGTTGTCATACTCACACATATCGCCATTTGCCTCTTGGGAGGCCGTTGACCAAGTGCATTTATTTATACTACAAAAGGTGTGTGAGAATGTGAACATGCGGCAATGTGGCAATGTGACAATGTGGCGCTTTTTCCGTTACATTGTGGTTTATATATGCACTTGTGATGTCGGTTACTCTCCCTTGGGTGTACATAATTTATTGACTGAGTGAGTGATTGCTTATATATTTGTGTGTGTAAATTTGGGTAGTAAATTCATGTGGTGTCCTTGCATTTGTATATATTTCTTCTGGTTTATACTTTACTATATTTTTTTATACACATTAACTCCGTCGATTTCAGTAGGACTATGCTATATATCTATGTATGTGCAGTTGTGTAAAAACACAGATTTAAAATGTTCACAATTTATACATGAAAGGAAATTGTATATATATATATATATATGACGAAGAAAGGTAAAGAACTGCGCTCATAATCTCCAAAAGCTACAACAATTGTATCATCAAGGACGAATACATAATTAGTGGCCTGGGAATTTTCTGCTCTATAAGAACTTTAAGTATTAGTAATGGGTTAGGTTAATAATAAAATATGTTTTCTTTATTCATTTTTAATATTTACATTTCATTTAAATTGTCATACATATGGAAATCAATTCGTTGCACCATCCCGATCATTTGAATATTTAAAGCTTCAAACATATCTCGATTAGTTTTAGATGTTACAAAGAAGCGTTAGATGAACTCTAATCTAATCTAAATGATAATATACTCGATATGGAATGTTGGCTTGGTATAAATAATCTCTCTTTCATTATTATCATAATCGCTACGGTATTATGCTTTATGATTCCGGGAACGTTTTAACCAAATTATTCGTGGATAAGCAGAAACGATTTAATGTTAACGAAAATCCGCTAGTACTGTTGTGCGCATTTATTATAGCGGTAATTCGCAGTTTGTTGATGACTGCCAGTATTTTCGCTTTAATTTATTTATTTAAAGACTCGTGAATGAACACAGCATGCGTCCTAGCCAACGCAGTAGTTACTTTCCTTTTATATTTTGCAGGGTTGCTGGTGTCTTCAAAAGGAAGCCGGAAGGAAGTTCTTAATTAACAGAAATAGGTGTGTGTGTATTTGCATGAAAAACGTCATTTTAGAAACTCGTTTGTACTGAACCCCCTCTAAAAAAAGCAGTAGTTGCAAAAGGTGAAAGTCGCAGTTATAAAAAACATACCCGTCTTAAAACAAATTTGGTGCAAGGGGATCACCATTGGCGTTGGCTAAAGGAAAATTTGTATAAAATTCCGTAGTATTAAGTTCAGGTAAAGGTGATAAAACACTGCTACCTAGAGCGAAGTATGTAATTTGTTTTCATTGCCACCTGCCCACACTCAGGGCACAATTTCACTCAATTTTTTGGCACCGAATTAACTTACGTATGTCCATACTAAAGTCAACATTACTAACTGTATATAACATAATATAAGTCATTTTATATATAAACCGATTTAATCCAAATCTGCAATACCTGTGTAAAGGGTTGCGATAGCATTTTATAATAACAAAATATGGCTTAAATTAGAAATCTAGCTTCTAATAACCTATTCGCTTCATATACATCATATATCACAGCTTCATATATCGCTTCAAGTTTGAACATGCTCATAACGGAAATTCCAATCAATTTTCTTTTTTTTTGTTCTCTAGTCATGTTCTTCTATCGTAGAGTTTAAAAACTCTTCATATTATCAAGCAGATCTCTTTCCAGTTTCTCTAACTGAAAAACCCATTGTCACATAACTGGTAGGCGATACTAAATAAAATAGCTATTTAATGACAATAAGTCTCTTTTAAATGCACTCTATGTACCATTAAGCTATAGTGAGCATCTAAAGGACTATAAAAGGTATTTTTCAAACTAAATAGTAGAAATACTATGTAGAATTTTTGTAAGAATCCGTAGTAAAGCACTTAAGAGATCGTCGCGGTTATGAGCCAATGAGGCCTAAGGAAATATTGAAAGCAAACCTGTTTTCTACAGACTTACCAGGCATTGCTGTAATGAATTATCATATTATTTCTAAGAATTTTAATATTATATTTATTATTCTTAAATTAAATTGTGTCAATTCATTTTACATTAGCCGTCAGTTTTAATAATATGTATTATATATAATCAGTCAACCAATTTCCTCTCGAGAATACAATCTTCGCCCTAATCACTCGGTTTCACCTCCTCTTCCATTATTTTAAGACAGGCTTAAAATAGGCAATGAAGAAGGGCGTACAAGAATTTATTAATATGCACACCAGCATTATTCTACTGATGATCTCTAATCCCTTGCCCACAATTTTTAATATGTATGCAAATTAGGGTCAATTTCTGTAATGAAATTTTGAAATTTTTGGGTAAATCTGGTAAACTAGCGCCATCATCTAGACAATGACGTGTGCGCTGCTTTCCATAATCATTGATTTGGTGGTTTGTAGATGTATTTGTTTTTAGTAATTATTTTTCTTATTATTGGGCCAGTAGTAAGGACCAATAGCTTGTAGAAATCGTAGAATTCGAAGCTTTTGATTAAATAGAATTACTAAGTGCAGTAATGCGAGGTTCCCCTGCCGGGGTGTATGCACCAATATGCACGAATAATTTGAAAGCTAACCGATTTTAACCGGCTAACCGCTAACCACATGTAACAACCTAGGTGAACTAGGGTGAACAAAAAGTTTATGACAGGTTAATTACTTTTATTTAATAAATTTAGTTGTACGTTACATATGTACGTTTTATTTGTTGTTAAAAAATCAAAAGTATATACTATTATACAAATATAAATTTCTTACAATTTAATATTATGATATATTAGTCAGATTATTTGCCGAAAACATAAAAGGCTGGCCAGATTTGTTTAACCGCAAAAAATTTTCAACAAATCGCAACTTCTGAAAAAAATGTCCAACTTTATCCGCATATAAACCGCTTGCTACAGAGAGTTAATTAACTGTTAAGCGCAACTAACTAGGCATGAGGAGCGCAAACGAACATACAGACACGTATATGGAAATGTTAGGCTTGCAATGCTCTCTGCACATTTAATATCTAATTTATAAACATGTATATATATTTCTAATAGAAATAAAATTCTATCAAAAAGAGCAACTGGGCGTGGGAATTTCTCGACTTTACATATTATATTATTTTCTCAAATTCTTTCAAGTTTCACTGCGCGGAACTCTAAAGAAGGCTTCTGATGAAAATATTGCATTCCAAGGTAACAACAACAATATAACATTCGTTTATATTTGGATACTCGTATAATTCTCATCAGTTCTATGTTGTGTTTTATGTGACTAATTCCATAGAACAGTTCATGTCATTGTTGCTGTCATTGTTAGCACTAACAAATCAAATAAAGAAGATGCACATTTAGTATGTTCACACTTCATATATCTTTTGAGAGATAGAGAGTTATATTTATGCATAAGATCGGGATGACGAAGCGGATTGTTTTGGGTATTTCAGCCTGTTCGACCGTCAAACCTGACTAAATTGTCTGCATTTGAATGCAATTAGCTTTCTCGCTTTTGTAATAGATACCTGAGATAGATAACACACCAGTGCTTTTATTTAGCAAAACCGAAGGCGTTATAACTCAGTCATCATTTAAGATATTGTACAAAACTCAAATTTGGTACATTAATGTGGAGAGGCATCAGTTTCTTCGGCATTTTTCAAACCGAACTAACCTTAGTGAAATTGCGTACTAACCACATCTGTCTTCCGTAAAACGGTTGATTGCGAAACCATAAAAATGGCACTTAGGAATAAGGCCGGAAATGTTAAATTTAACACTAAATAAAATAATGCAAGATTCTAAAATAACCACTTTTAGGGTTTCAAACAAATTATAATAAAAATTTTGGGAGAGTCATAATGAAGAAGCAATTGCTGTCTACTATGAACAACTAAAGTAACTAACAACTAACTAAGAATAATTTCGCGCATACTACAAACATTTTATTGCCTTATTCGTAATAATATATTAGTGAAACAAAAATTTTCTTTTTCTCAATTTGCATTCACCAATTCCATCGAAACTTCAAAGAAAGAAAGAAAACAAAGAAACAGTTCGAAGCATCGTATTCGAACGTCTCTGTGCTTCCGTTCGTTTTTCTTCATCTTTGGCGGTACGGCCTGTTGCGTTTGGTGCTACCTCTGCGTGGGTTTACATTTGAACTGAACTGCATTTGTCTGCTCAATGAATTGAATGTTCAAATTAAGGGCGGACCGTTGCGAAAAGTTAGTCCTACAATTGTTCTAGCCTATGTCGTGAAGGATTTAAAAAGTTTCTTTGTTAGCTCTTAGATTCCAGGGCGTATACGTAACATTCAAAGTTGGCTGCCAAGAAAGTTTTGCATTAAACTTGCAGCATTTTACAAACAGCTCTTATTTGTACACATATCGAAGTGGCGGAAGGAAAATAATGCCAATGCAAAGTTTTAAATTTAGCCGAAGAGTAGTTAGTCTCGTTGTTGTATTTCATTTAATAAAAGTTCTTTCACTGTTGAAATTAATTTCGCTTATAAATATGTTTGTAAACACATGACTAAAAATGGGCAATTAATCTTCTCCTTCGATGGCAACTGCCAAAAATTTGTTTAACGAGTTTCAAAGTGGTGGTACACCGGTTTTGCGCCCAGGTCCCCCTAAAAGGGCTATCATGGAGGACAACGGGACAAAAGCACACAAGCCCGCCGGTTGAAGTCGCGCGAGATAGCATCTCAAAAGGCCGCTTGCCTCGTATACGTTATACATATTTTTTATTATACATATTTCAGATTGGTTAAAGAAGTTGGAGTAATGGTGGGTGAAATTTATTGAGCTAAAAAAAGACTTTGTTGAAGAAGAAACCGCCGATTTTACAAAATTTTCCCTTTAGACTAAATATTCATTGGACCGCCCTATAAATGGTGTCAAATCAGCTGGTGATTAAGTTTTGTCACCTCATATGTTGTCGAATAATACTGGTTTGTGGACCAAGCTATAGTTAGATGACGCTCATATGCAATACAAGCCTACTCGGAGTTTCCAGAAACACGGGTATCAAGTGTCATCTGGAGTGGCATACCAATTGTTAATCAAGTTTTATACGTATAGATATATATATAAATCTATAACTGTCTCAATTGCTTGTATGTTGACTACCCATAAGTATACCAATAAGTATATCCATAAGTATACCCATATACCAAATTCAACATGTGGTATAGTAAAAGCTTTCGCGTTATTGAGTACATTCCTTGAAAGTAAAAAAAGTAAAAAGTGAAAGAAAAGTAAAAAATATAATATATGTAAAAAAATATAGTAAATGTCCGTACTCAACCGTTGTGAATCTCTACCGGTTAGTAAGAGGCCATCGGCAATTTACCTTAGCATGTCAAATACATAATTTCTTTTGCAATCAGAATGATGTTATCACTTTACATAGTATTATTTGACAATTCGTATGCGCATATTTTGTTCAGCTGATTTTTATCTGAGGAAATACTATATAAACAATGCTACTGTTCATTCAAAGAAATGCCAAATAACAAACGTATACCAAAGATTACCCAAAGTCAATAGGAAGGTTGAAAACTACCATTTTAGGTATATAGGAGCTAAAGGTAGTATCAAATTGCAGGCTTGTATCTTAATCCATTGCTTAGTTATAGAGTTTTATAGGTTTTCGCGTGTTTGTGGGCATGGTATATGTCGATTTACGCCCATCTGCAAAATAAACTTTTTTATGACGACAAAGAACACGTGTTCCGAATTTCTTCAAAATATCTTAATTTTTACTCAAGTTATCGCTTGCACGGATGGACGGACGGACGGACGGACCGACAGTTACTTAGATTTCAACTCGTCTTTTCATCCTGATCATTTATATATATATATATATATATATGTCTATATCTAACTCGTTTAGTTCTAGGTGTCACAAATAACCGTTAGGTGAGCAAAACTATTATACCCTGCAGCAACATGTTGCGTGCGTATAAAAATATTTACAAACATAATTTTCATACGAGGGCGGGTCAATAAGTACGTGACTTTTAGTAGTAGTGTTTAGTAGTGTAGGAGTAGTGTTTTTTTTTCAGTAAAGAGGTCAGAAATTCAAAAAGTCACGGACTTATCTCTCTCTCTTGGACTCTTCCCAGGTTAAGCCATTTCAAACAATAAAGGAGAGTTCCAGACATTCGCTGCTTTTACACTTTCTGATTTTTTTGCAGTTAACTACTACCAATCTTCCGAACTAGATGGCTTTAATGTTTCACCACTTAAACTAAGAAATTTTGCAGAAGCAAAAGCCATGCAGCAAATCCACTTGAAAGTGAAATAAATATTTCATAATGCAAGCGGAAAGCGAATCGACAAAATTTTTACGGTGGTTCCCGGTTTGCATAGCAAGTTTTTCACCTCTTGGAGGAGTAACTACGATGTTTTCCATACCTATATTGACCAAGTGGCTAAGCAGTATGTATCTAGAACGGAATGTATTATGCTTCTAAGAATTTATGGAAACTAATGCATGTATGGTGCAAGCCCAAGAGAAAAGTGCTTTTTACCGAAAACTTTACTCAAAACTGCTGTAGAATTTGTATTGCATTTTCCCACATTCTCATGTAGTATATTTGTGTGTTTACAGCTGGTATTATTAATGTATGGTAGAAGGTTCTAAAAGCAGGCGAAAGCTTTCAAGTTCAATTTCCTCCTTTAGAGGTTGCGTCCGGCGTCGTCTGTGGATCCACATTTTCGTGCTTATACTATCTACACCTTTACAAGTACTGTCCTGTTTAACAGAGTATAGGTGGTTTGTAAAAAAAAATAAGCGAATTAGAACAGTTATAGCTATATTTTCCATTTAAAAGGCGAACTGATTGGTGTGAGGCGTTTTTCAAGCTGGTTATAGTGCCGTCAATTACTAAGTTAAGTATATGTAGATGCGTGGAATTGAAGCTACAAGCTCAACTTCTGTATATGCACATTATAGATGGGTAATTGAATTTCCCTAACATAAAACGTCAGCAACATTAAATTTTGTGGTAGGGATGCAGAAGTATTGCTTGTGAATCGGTTCAAAATCAGGCAAATTCTATTTTTAATTGAAATTTCATACCCCAGTAAATACATAAAAAACTGGATTGCGTAGGATTTTGGTTGTATACCTATGTTCTGGATTGGTACGAATTGGAATGCTGCAAATCGGTTTACAACAACACCTGCTTTCCATATCAGAACATTTTAAATACCGTCATATTTCATCATTTCGGCTCCTTAGTAAAATTTTGTTTCCGTTAGAATGGGTTAATGCGTACAACCAATTTGCGTCATATTCACTTAACTGTTATAAAAATATCCATTTACTTCAAGCCACTTATAAAAACACTTGATTTCATCGTTAAGCTAAATTTATATTGCAATTTATTTAAGTATTACCGGTTGCTCAAAAAGACGACTAAATTGTTTGTCCGGATTGAACTGAAAATTTTTACAGTTTTTGCAATACTTGTATTGTAATATTTAACTACGCTTTTTATGAAAAATATCTATAAATAATGCTAACTTTTTTTGGCTGTGTTCCCAATCAATGTCATTGCATTTCCAGTTTATTCAAAGAGAAATAAAAATGATTTGGCCACTTTACTAATAATGGCAAACAATTTATTTCTCACACTTTTTTGTTACCCCAGTTTAACTATTGCTATATTTGTTACGGATGAAAATAAATTGATACTTTTACCACAAATATACATATACTATGACAACTATTCACACACTAAACAATTCCTCGAAAAAAATTGCAAACCAGGTAGTAATTTTGGTCAAAGTTTTGCAATAGATCTAGTTACGTATCTAACTGAATATCATGCTGGACTGGGCCACATCAAATGTTGAACATCGTCTTTTTCATCATTGTTTGGCTCTTGGATTCAGTTCTTCCAAAATAAAGCCATACCTCTACTCAGTTCAAAATTTTGTAGGAGGTGAGATGCGTTATTTGTGTTAAATTTATATTTCGTGGTCCTGGATGAATATATTTCGTAAATGTGTATATTGCGAAAAAATAGGTTATATACATATTTATTATATATTTCCATCAATATGAAAATATTCGTTTATAATTCTATCATATATGAGAGGATTTAGGTCAACGCTTGAAAACTATAGAGGGATTGCAAAATAGTGGCAATACCCAAAATTGTTTAAGCTATTATCACAAATCAAATAACTTCTTCGATCTCTCCACTAATTTTATGTTCTCAGCATGGATCTCGTAAAAGGAAATCTACACTGACAAATTTTTTTGGATTAATGAACCATGTAGCAGTGGGTTTTAAGGAGAATAAGCATACCGATACTATATACACTAACTTTATCAAACATTTCGATAAAGGAAATCACTCCATTCTTGCGAAATACCTCAATCTTCTTCGTTTTCAACCAATATTGCTTCAGTGGGTTTCTTCTTATCTCAAGAACGAACACAACTAGTGAAATTTAATGATACTCATTCTGATTCAATTAATGTCTCATCAGGTGTTCGCCAAGGT